>JAUZST010000827.1:0-30000 GCA_034779995.1 Parotocinclus haroldoi
TAGGGGGTGAGGCTTTGGGGTAATAAAACTGTCAAAATGAGTTTGACGAAAGGTACATCTCTGTTGCAATTTGGTCATCCAACTTTTTGGAGATGTGTTGCTGTTACGAAATTTGAAATGAGCCAATATTTAGTATGAAATTTCTCTTGCCTGTTTCACTCTCTTCCTGCAATTTCAGACAGTTCACTGGGGAACATACCATCTGCGATAGGACTCCTTGTAGGACTGCATGTGCTTCTCATAAAGGGGACCACTATTTGGACCAAATCACCAAATACATTTGCAGAAATTAAGCCCCAAACCTATAAGCTTCACTGTTGTAAGCAGACACTAATCTAGCCTCTCTAGCCCATCGACAGATAAACAGCCTTCTGTTAAAGCCAAGAGTCGAAAATGTTACCTTAACAGTTCATAGCATCTACAGGCATTGCATATCTGAGTTGCTCGACTTACATTCCTTCTTCAAGATGCTGAGTTTTTAAAATAATAAGAACAAGCTGTTCATTCAGATTAAAATGCCAAATTAATCATGGAAAACAACAAATAGTATGACCGCAATATATACTGCTTACAAAAAATAGGAGATATTTCATTATGGGATATTTCATTTTTAAGTATCCCCTAATTTATGTGAGCAGTGTACCAAAAAAAATGACCTAAAAAAGGAAGTTGTTATGATCTGCGTTAGAACCACAATTACCGAGCTCATGCCTAAACACTGCATCATCTTATATGTTCATCTTACATAATATCAGCCATGCAGATGTTGCTTCATATCTGTGGATTTAGTTCAGAATGGGATTAGTAAAACAAAATAAATATGAAACTCAAGAGTTGTATGTAACAACACAATAAAGAAAATATTTCACCTTTACCCCTGGATATCAATACAACATGCACATATGAATGCTCTAAATAACTCTGATTAGTTCTGCAGGTCTTCATATCTGCAGAAGACTTTTAAAATCATCATCTAAAACAGATTTGTGAACAGAAATTGCATCAGAAAGAGATTTGATATGATTTATAACTCCATTCGATTCAGCGTTATGTAAAATTCAGTACTTGGTTTGGAAACCTTCTGTCCAGTCCTATTATGTTATCCCATATGGAGTGCACGTCTATAGAAAGTAACAATCAGTTTGAGATTCAGCAGCTTTAGTTGAACTTACCTTGCGTTTTATAGTAGGTTGGACAGAAATGTGAGTCTGGAAATATAATAACAGGCAAAACACAAGAGGCTAACTCCTATGTCTTTGCTAAAAAAATCTGAAAGACAAAATACGCCCCCCCCCCAGTCTAGTTATAATCTGACTACTATCTGCACTGTCTGGAGTCTGTTCATACCTCATCGTCACCTGTCCTCACCTCCACGACACCTACAGACCCCTCCCCACCATCATCAAAGTTCTCAGGAAACAGAAGATAAGGAAAGCTGCAGGTCTACAGACACTATTCTGTACAGCTTTCTCCCATTCTCATGGATCACTTCAATCAGATCTGCTGAATGGCCACAGACGAGCTGCCCTAATCCTCTGTAGTGATGGAGCACTTTGGAGCGCAAGTTTCTTCTTAAGGATCTCAAAGTCATGACCAATGCCCTCCAGGAGCATCTGTGGTTTGCATACAGTGCAGAATAATCTGTATGTGATGCCATTAACTCGGATCTTTCCTACAACCGGCAGCTGTAGCTAGGCTTTCAACAGCATCCTTCCCAACACTTTGTTACACTGCTCTTATGGGATAGTGCAATTTGGAATATCCAAAGCGGGTAGGTGAAACGATGTCTGAGGGAAGCTAAGGACAGCTACAAGAGGAAGACAGAGCAGAGACTGAATGAGAACAACATGAGGGAGGTCTGGGAAGGTGTAAAAACCATCACAGGCCACAACACAAAGACCAGAGTCGTAGGGGGGACAATGCTATGCTATGCTATCTCTCCTCTGTTCTTCAACACACCTTCCCACAACCCCTACCACAGCAGCTCTCTCCTCACCTTCACATCTACCCCACCCATCACAACACAGACACAGATCTCAACATATTTCACTGCTGATCAGGTCAGAGGTCAATCATCTGAGGAAGCTTCACGCCAGGAAAGCAGCTGGCCCGGACAAGGTGTGTCCCTGACTACTGAAGACCTGTGCTGCTGAACTGAGTGAACCACTCCAACGCATCTTTAACCTCAGCCTGTAGCTGGGGAGAGTGCCCACCCTCTGGAAGACATCATGCATAGTTCCGGTTCCCAAAAAGAACCGGCCCAGAGAACTGAATGACTTTCGGCCGGTGGCACTCACTTCACATCTGATAAAGAGGTTAGAACGATTTTTCCTCGGTCTACTTAGACCTTGAGTACAACTTTTTTTGCTGGAGGGACAGCATATCTAAGAAGCACACATCCAGGTTGGACAAACTAATTGGGCGGGCAGATTTTGTGGTCGGTATGAACTGGTGACGGTGGCAGAGAAGAAGACTATGGAAAAACTACTGGGCATCATGGATGATGCCAGTCACCCTCTGCACACCACCATCATCAACCAGAGGAACCAGTTCAGTAACAGACTACTCCTTCCCAAGTGCAGGACTGTACTGTACAAGTACAGTACTCAGACTGTACAAGTCCTCTCATGGGGGGACGAGGGGTAACAGGAGGACAGAGGATGGGAAGGAACAGGATCCCATTCTTCATTTGTAAATGAGCATAGGTGCAATAATTCTAATTATGTGCAATATAATTTTTAAAAGCTATATCAAAAAATAAATAAATAAATAAATATATATATAATTTGTTTGTTTGTTTAAAACAATTACACTCATCCTGCCCCCCCCAATCAATACTCAATCCTGACCATAAGGACGTTCCACATGGGGGAATTATTACACCCATCCTGACCCCAGGGGAAATTTGATAGTTAATGGAATATGTAGTTTAAATTCTCTCTTGGTTCCTCCCAAGGTTTCTTCCTTCTACATGCATGGACTTTTTCCTTGCCACTGCTGCCATTGGCTTGATCAATTTGGGATTGGTGTTTTAAAATAATACAATATTATAAAGCTGCTTTGAGATAATGTTCCGTTATAAAAAGTATTATATAAATAAATCTGGCTTTGACTCACTGAGACCATGTTTGCATTGAAGCAGTCTGGGCGATACGATTGTAAATCAATATAACAATGAATTGAACATTTTACCTCGATTACCATTAATAACTGATCTGTTTGTTTGTTTGTTTCTTTCCTGTAAATGTGGGCGTTTATTGTGGTTTTGAAAGCACAGGAGAAGGAAACACGCCAATGGGCAAGTCACGTTTTATTTATTGAATGTTTCAAACCATACACACATCACTTGAAATGAAAACGCCTTACCAAAAGGTTAATACTGTCGTTCCCTTAAAGAGAAAGAGAATTTTTTTTTTTTAAAGAAATATTTTTAATTATGGCAAACAATTTCCATTAGCTCTCCAGTGTTTGACAAGAAGTTGCCTTTAAACTCAACACTCATGTGGACCATGACTTGACCCTTGTTTCTGGCCGGTGTGAATGCGTTGGTGTCGATCGAGATTAGCCTGCGCAGTAAAGCTCTTCCCACACTCTGAGCAGTAATACGGTTTAATGCCGGTGTGAATGCGTTGGTGCTGCTGGAGGTTACTTGCTCGAGCAAAGCTCTTCCCACACTCCGAACAGTGATATGGTTTCTCTCCAGTGTGAATGCGTTGGTGCTGCTGGAGGTTACTCGCTCGAGCAAAGCTCTTCCCACACGCCGAACAGTGATATGGTTTCTCTCCAGTGTGAATGCGCTGGTGAAGTTGGAGGTTACTCGCTAGAGCAAAGTTCTTCCCGCACTCCGAGCAGTGGTATGGCTTCTCTCCAGTGTGAATAAGCTTATGTTTATTCAGATAATCGCGGTGAGCAAAGCTCGTTCCACACTGAGAGCACTGGTATGGTTTCTCACCAGTGTGAATGCGCTGGTGTTGCCGGAAATCAGCCTTTCGAACAAAGCTCTTCCCACACTGCGAGCAGGGGTATGGTCTCTCTTCAGAGTGAACAATCTGGTGTCGTCGGAGACCAGACCGCTCTCTGAAGCTCTTCCCACACTGGGAGCACTGATATGGTTTCTCTCCAGTGTGAATGAGCAGGTGTTTATTGAGGTCACCTATTCTAGCAAAACTCTTTCCACACTGCGAGCAGGCATGTGGCTTCGTTTCAGGGTGGATGCGCTGGTGGTCTCGAAGCTCACCCTTTGTAACAAAACTCTTTACACACTTTGAGCAGGGATATGGATTTACTTTTACTACCACACACTGTTTTAGCTGGAGATTGAGCCGCTGAACGAAGCTCTTCCCACTGTCTAAGAAGTCTTCAATGCATTTGTGCATTTGATCAAGATGGCTGTGACTGCCGAAAGGACCAGTGGGAATTTCCATACTGCTGGATCTTCTTGTCGGTGTATGGATCTTTTGTTGAAATTGGAATAAACAGAACAAAAAAACATTTTAAACTCAGAATGTGTGAAACGTACAATACAGAAAATACCTCGAATCAACACAAATTCAACAGTATTACACAATAACCAATAAAAATGACTCAGGTCTGATTATTGTCTGCACAGCTTTCATAATTGGAATAAATTCAGCATCACAATAAAATGGAAATAAAGCTTCCAGACATCTTTAAACGGATTGGCATCTAAAAGGGAACCTTTGGAGTTATAATCTGAGTTATAAATTCATCCTAATCAGTTTAACCTTGATTCCCATTATAAAGGCTTTCTGTCCAAGGTTTCTAGGACTATGGTAACCTAGTGGTTAAGGTGCTGCGCTATAGCCCAAAAGGTCCAGGGTTCAAATCCATCTTTTGGTGGTAATTTGGCGACTTTATGGTTCTACTGTCAAATTTCACACTACATTAGTTCCTGGGCTTCTATATTGAGTATTAATCAGTTTCAGTTGAACTTACCTTGTGTTTCAAAGCAGATCGGAGTAAATCAGCTCAAATCCACGCAATGAGAGCTTTTACTGGCGCTCTATCAAGCCAAGCTGTATTTATGAAGCAGGAATACGATCATGGAAACACAATAACGACCAAAACGCACCTAGAACTTCGGATTCTTATGTTTTTAAACTGGATTTTGAGTCACTTTGCGTACGTTACATCCATCCACTGATCCGGAGTGTAAAGTAGCTCTGGTTCTCGCACTTCGTTCATTTTCACACCTGTTTAACTCAGGTCCAACTGTTCTAATCGGGTTCTAAACGGCAGAACAACAGAATGAAAACAGAAAGGAACTACACTTACTTAAACCCCCCAAAAAAATCAACCCACCAAAGACGACTCGAACTTTCCGCTGTTGAGCTCGAGCTTCATGTGGTGACCCCCGCGTTGTTTTCCCCTTATGTTAGGGGTGGAGATGGGGCATGGGAGGGTCGTCAGTCACGGAGGCGTTTCCAAAAAAGTCTAAGGTTAAGCCACTACTTCCTCCACGTTTTATCTTATTCACCATCAAATCCACATATGTACGGCGAACTCACATTTAATCACCATTAATGTTCAAACCCAGGTGAAATTTGGCAGTAGAACAAACAACAGAGTGGTCAAATAAACATCAGAAAACCATAGTAGAACTGAACTTTATGACCAAACTCTGAAAGTTAACATTAAAAACGGCCAAACTTAAAACTGTACTCAGAAATCTCACAGTACATTTTTTACTGGGATGCTTTCCCAGAACAAAATGTACTGTGAGATTTCAGAGTACATTGTTTGGTTGTAGTATTGTCATATTTGTCTTGCACATTGGAGTTTTAGAGAATTGTAATCTCTACGCACTGCTGTGTGTAGTCTAAATGACAATAAAGTTACTTTGATTGTCTTAGCCGACTTAGATACGAATAGCACATCTTATTTTGGCCGCTAGATGGCACCCTGAACCTGCGAGACACGTTTGACCCGAGCAGGTTTCTGTAAAGGAATTCTGGAATCTGTTTCTTTCGGCTTTAATTTTTTTCCATGGTGAAATTCCTGGGAACAAATAACCTTGGCACACTGGATGACAACCACTACGTTAGACCTTTTTATGATATGTTAATATCAGATGTGCTAAACACAAGGTCAACAGAAAAGAACTCGAAATTCTAAACTTTCGAAATAATGGATTTGTATAAAATAAATGCAATTTGAGCTGTAGTTTTAATTACATCCACCTACTGGTAGTATATTGTCAAAGTTAATAATCAAGCAATTACCTAACTGAGAAGTACTACACACAGTGGACATTTTATTGGGAAAAAACATTAACCAGCAATTTCTGGTGAACATAATTAGTGATTGTTAATAGACTATGTGCTCTTAATCAATAACTAACAACATTGTCTCTTTTCTCTCCCAGGTTATGCACCGGTTCCAGTTCCAGCCCCACACACCAATACATTTCTACAGTTCCGCTCCACTCTACACCTTACGATATTCAGGGAGTTTTTCCTTTCCACTGTCACCCTAGGCTTCCTCAGTTTGGGACTGGTCTTAGAAGATAACATAATATTATAAAGCTGCTTTGAGACAATGCTCCTTTATAAAAATCTCTATAGAAATACATCTGACTCAACTTGAGTACCTACAAATCAGAAAAAGCTGAAAGAGTTTGGAAAATGTTTGCTATGTATATGATGCACAACAAATACACAATGGCTCTTAAATTTACTTTTGACTTTTATTTAATTACAGATGGTATAAACCTGAGATATATTTTACATTATGTCATTAAATCCATTAAGTCAATTTTATTTCATTTGGTAATAAACATCCCTCCATTCCCGGCATGCAAAGCGTTCAGCATTTTGTTACAATGTCCTTCTCACCGCACTTAGACGTTTTTCCATTATTCCTGCAAACCCATCGTAGGACGTCCGACTCATGATGTTGTCGTCTTTTGTGTTTCGAAATGATCCACGCGTTCTGAATTATGAATCTGATCAGCGCCAGTACAGGACAGCACAAGTCATGCTTAGATTACGCACACAACAAAGTGTGACATTAATTATACAAAAGCATGAAAAAATAAGAAGAAGCAAAACGACAGAAAACGTATGAGCGATATCAATAAATCATACATTAAACAAATGTCGCTTTTCATCAGCAATTATTATTAAGTGACAGAAACGAGTTTACATCAAGACTCCAGTGCAACGTTACGGTTTCCCCTGGTGTGAAGGCGCTTGTGGCTTTGCAGACTGCGCTTTGATTTGAAACTCTTCCCACACTGTGAGCAACAGTACAGTTTTTCTCCAGTGTGAACTCGCTGGTGTTGTTCCAGATTATTCTTTTGAGCAAATCTTTTCCCACACTTCGAGCAAGGGAACGGTTTCTCTGCAGCGTGGATGCGCTGGTGTATCTTGAGATTGCTGAGCACAGAGAAGCTCTTCCCACACTGCGAGCAATGATGTGGTTTCACTCCCGTGTGAACGTGCTGGTGTTGCTGGAAATGAACGTACTGATTAAAGCTCTTCCCGCACTGCGAGCAACGATACGGTTTCTCCCCGGTGTGGACACGCTGGTGTATTTTCAGATTGCTGAGCACAGAAAAGCTCTTCCCGCACTGCAAGCAGTGGTAGGGTTTCTTTCCAGTGTGAATGCGCTCGTGTATCTGGAGAGTTCTCTGTGCAGTAAAGCTCTTCCCGCACTGCGAGCAGTGATATGGTTTCTCTCCAGTGTGAACACGCTCGTGTATTCGGAGTTTGCTTTTTACGCTGAAGCTCTTCCCGCACTCTGAGCACTGGTATGGTTTCTCTCCAGTGTGAATTTGCTGGTGGATTAGGAGACTTCTCTGTGCGGCAAAGCTCTTCCCGCACTGTGAGCACTGGTATGGTTTCTCTCCTGTATGAAGGCACTGGTGATGTTCAAGACTACGCTTTTGAACAAACCTCGTGCCACACTGTGAGCAATGGAATGGTTTCTCTCCAGTGTGAACGTGCTGGTGTTGTCTGAGGTTACTCTTTACATTGAAGCTCTTCCCACACTGGGAGCACTGGTATGGTTTCACTCCCGTGTGAATGTGCTGGTGCTGCTGGAGCTGAACGCGCAATTTAAAGCTCTTTCCACACTGTATGCAATGAAACGGTTTCTCTCCCGTGTGGACACGCTGATGTATTTTCAGATTACTAAGTACGGTAAAACTCTTCTCACACTGTGAGCACTGGTATGGTTTCACTCCCGTGTGAATGTGCTGGTGCTGCTGAAGTTGAATCTGCTGGGTAAAGCTTTTCCCACACTCTGGGCACTGGTATGGTTTCTCTCCAGTGTGGATGCGCTGGTGCTTTTGGAGTGTACTCAGTACAGTAAAGCTCTTCCCACACTGTGAGCAATGATATGGTTTCTCTCCAGTGTGAATGCGCAGGTGTTGCTGGAGATAAGTCTGTACAGTAAAGCTCTTTCCACACTGTGAGCACTGGTATGGTTTCACTCCTGTGTGAATGTGCTGGTGTTGCTGGAGCTGAATCTGTTGAGTAAAGCTTTTCCCACACTCTAAGCACCGGTATGGTTTCTCTCCAGTGTGAACCCGCTGGTGTCGTTTCAGATTACTCTTTTGGGTAAAACTCTTCCCACATTGTGAGCACTGGTATGGTTTCTCTCCAGTATGAACTCGCTGGTGCTGTTGGAGATGACTTGGTCCATCAAAGCTCTTTCCACACTCTGAACAGGGGTAAGGTTTCTTTTCAGTGTAAGAGAGCTGTGGTTGTTGGACATTACAATGATGAACAAAACTCTTTCCACAATGTGAACAGTGATAAGTTTCCTCTTCAACCTTAACACCGCTGTCTGGTTGGAGATTACCCTGCTGAGTAAAGCTCCTCCCACAGTCTGAGCAGTGGTGAATGCATTTCTGATCTTCTTCATAATGGATGTTATTACCAAGAGGATTAGTTGCCATTTCCACACTGTTGGAGCTTCTTGTGGTTGTCAGATTCTCAGACTGATTCTGTCCTAACTTCCGCAGCTTCACATCACATCTTCTGGTATGGCATGCTTGTGGTTTGTGAAGGTAAGTTCCAAAGCTACAAGAAAATGGACACAAATGGAACACACACGTACAATACATTTCTGTAACTGCAAAATAAATCATGCACATTTATTTTAAATCTTAGATCAACTCCGGTTTTACCTTGATCAGTCCAAGTCCATACCCAACTGAAATCATAGCCAAGGGACTAGTGGTGCTCAAACGTCTTATCTGGCTCCTGGATGCTGTATTTTGGACTTACAGTTAGAATTAAACAGTCTGCCCTAAAATTTCAACTGCAACCTGATCTAAATATGAATTCTCGACTTCTGGATTACTAGATAAAGTATCTCTCAGGACATTCGTTTTAATCTAATAAAAATCAGATCAGAAAAAGATATGATCTGATTCACAGCTTCACTCTAAGCAATCTGATATTGAAGTTTGGTGCGTAAAACATCTGTACAATCACAACTCACTCCGTACTGAACAAAATATTGTACTACATTTCGTTCCTGAGAATAAATCCGATGAATATGACACCGCTCCAGTTCAACTTACCTTCTATTTTAGAACAAAACGGAGTGAATCAGCTCAAATTCACACACAACATTTACTGAAACCCAATTAAAGCAAACTATGGTTAGAAGGCAGAAATGTGTTCATGGAAACACCAACACAATCTCACAGGCCCTTAACGCAAGTTCAACAACAATTCATTCATCATTCGTCTTCTTCTTCTAATTCTTCTTAATATGATTTTTCTAGTTCTTCTTCTTTGTAGTCGTTGTCTTCTGTTTCGTGTTGATAGCAGTTAGCAGACCGTCTTTTAGGCTCATTTCTGCCACCTTCTGAACTGTAGTGTGAAATGACTGATCAGCCGGTGAGCAGAAGCGGAATTTCACAAAGATAAAAACTGAACATTTTGCCCTATCACTAGCGCCAGTGTCATTTCTTTTTTGAGTGTGCACGTGTTATACCAGCAGGTCCACAGAGAGGAGAGAAAACGAGTTTCAATTGTAATTAAGAACTTACGATTTACAGAGAGCTGCAGTTGTTGGAGAAAATAAAACTTTCCTCACCTTCATTAACACACTTGTTTAATTGGAGGTTATTCTGCTGAGTAAAGCTCCTCCCACAGTCCTCTTTCTTCATTTATGAAGGTAAATGCCAAGTCAATAAAATGGACACGAACGCCGAACCCTATAACAGACTGTCTTACATTTCTGTAACAGCTAAATAAATAATGCATACTTATTTTAAGTCATAAATCAACTCCAGTTTTATCGTGAGCTGTCAATTTCTGTACCAACTTAAATAATAGCCAATGGGACTAGATGGGAGCTCAAACTTCAGATTCCTGGATACTGGGACTAACAGGGTGTGTGAGTAGTCTTATTTTCTGTGAATCTGTCTGTATGCCATACACTTTCAGCCTGGGAGAGACCATGTTCACCAGTTTACACCAAGCTGACAATTATATCTCTAATCAGGAGCACCTGGTTGTTAAATTTGTTTAAGCACGATCTTAACCACAAAGCAATACGACCACAAAGTGCTGTTTTTTGATCTGGATACTGCAAACTGTAGGATTTCATTTTATGGAAAAGAAAAGTTTCTGTATCTAAAATATGTTATGTTCAACTGCTAAACTGCTCACAGCCAAAACCTTTACTGCATTTTTATTTGCTATAACATCAACATCGAACATGTCAGTGGAGCTCAGCCATTCTCTTCCTTCGCATTCATTCATTTTTCACCATCAGTGGGATCAGGATTGTGTAAATTCAAATTTATTTCTATAGTGCTTTTTACAATGGAGCATTGTCTCAAAGCAGCTTTACAATCTCATATTGTCTTAAAAGGCCAAACCCAAGTTGAGCAAGCCTAGGGCGACAGTGGGAAGGAAAACCTGGGAGGAACCAGGACTCAAAAAAGGACCCGACCTGCTTGAATAATTATTTAAAAGTATATTAAAGTAATAGTAAAATAAAGTAAATAACACATTAAATCAATCATAAAATTGTTTCTACTTTCTGCTGACATGACTCAAACAAATAATAACTTACCCCCCTCTTTTTGTTAGTGGTTTAATTAAAATCGTTTGATCTGCTTTAACCGTACTGATTGGTTTATTATCCAAACACTGAATCAAAAACCATCAATGTATAGAAAATCGGTTTTGTACGTTTGAAGCTCACGTGAATCCTCTATGAAATAGAAGAAACAAAACACCAAAAATACTCTTTTTATAGCTTTATCCGATCTCACATCATGATTCAAACCTGAATTCTAAAAATAACGCACAAATATGATCATGGAAACACAAATGCCACACAAACACAATCCCACTGCTGATAACGCCAGTGCAACAACACAACAAGAAAAACCTCTACTTTCTGATTTTTCTTCTTTGTGCTGGTGTTTGTGCTAATAGCAGTTAGTGGACCATCTTTTTGGGCTCATTTTTGCCCCCTCTTGAGCTGTAGCTCACTAATGTGTAGTGAGACTTGAGGAGGATTTTCTATTTAAACATGTTTTTGTTCAAAAAAACAAGCTTATTCTTAGAACAGCAAATCTTTCTGTTCATAAATTAATAGTTTCTGAGTCATTTTATTCCTCTGTATAGTATAAACAAGTGTAACATCTATTTCCATTCCTTTCCTTTTTAACAATGGTTGGTCAAAAACGCTGCTCTCGTTCCATCAATCTGCTCATCCTGAACATAATCCCTCCAAACACCTCAGTAAAATCAGGACGAACCCTCTTAATGAACACAGCAGCCATAAAGATCAGGACTGTGGTAGCACACAACACACAGTTTAAGATCCCAGACTATGGTCCAGACGACCCATGGTCCATAAGTGAGTAAATAGAAACAATCATGAATGCGGAAATTAGTTAACAAAATAACTCTCTCACGATAATCAAGAACTTAACCAGCAGCTGAAATGCATTCATGGATGTTTATTAACGATGATACAATAATATCCAGACAAAACATGCAATATTTCAGGTTCTTACTATCTGCAATGAAATAAAAGTCAAAATGCATTTTTTTAATATATGCATTTTTCATACTCTCTTAACTTTATTCTGATTTTGGCGGCTGTACATAGTAGAGATTACACAATGAAGAATCACTTTATTATTACACAGAAGTAGGGAAAAATGAGAGACAAAAGGTAAAAGAGATCAATACTTCAGGGTACAGGCTGAAGCATTGGGTCCCGTCTCAATCCCATTGTTGTGGTGATCCAGACAATTTAAGAAACCTTACAATTTCCCCTCAGCGTGAAGGTGCTTGTGCCGCTGGAGATTACTCTGCGATTTGAAGCTCTTCCCACACTGGGAGCAACCGTGCGGTTTCTCTCCAGTGTGTACTAGCTGGTGCTGCTCGAGGCTACCCGGCCGAGCGAAACTCTTGCCGCACTGGGAGCACTGGTATGGTTTCTCTCCAGTGTGAATGTGCTGGTGTTGCTGGAAATGTGAATGCTGAATAAAGCTCTTGCCACACTGGGAGCACCGGTATGGTTTCTCTCCAGTGTGAATGCGCTGGTGCTGCCTGAGGTTGCTCTTTACGTTAAAGCTCTTGCCACACTGGGAGCACTGGTATGGTGTCTCTCCGGTGTGAATGCGCTGATGCTGTTGGAGATAGCTCTGCACGGCAAAACTCTTTCCACACTGTAAGCACTGGTATGGTTTCTCTCCCGTGTGGCTGCGCTCGTGCTTTTGGAGATTGCTCTGTACGGTAAAGCTCTTCTCGCACTGCGAGCACTGGTATGGTCTCTTTTCCGTGTGAATGCGCTGGTGCTTTTGGAGATTGCTCTGTATAGTAAAGCACTTCCCACACTGGGAGCACTGGTATGGTTTCTCCCCGGTGTGAATGCGCTGGTGCTGTCGGAGGTGACACTGTTGAGCAAAGCTCTTCCCGCACTGCGCGCACTGATATGGTTTCTCTCCGGTGTGAATGCGCTGATGTTTTTGGAGGTTACTCTGCACCTTAAAACTCTTCTCACACTGCGAGCACTGATACGGCCTCTCTCCGGTATGTATGCGCTGGTGCTGTTGAAGGTTACCCTGCTGGGTAAAGCTCTTGCCACACTCTGAGCACTGATATGGTTTCTCTCCAGTATGAACTCGCTGGTGTTTTTGCAGATTACTTTGTCTATCAAATCTCTTTCCACACTCTGAGCAGGGGTAGAGTTTCTTCCCAGTGTAAGAGAGCTGTGGTTGTTGGAGATCATACTGGTGAACAAGACTCTTCCCACAATGTGAGCAGTGATACGTTTCCTCTTCAACCTTAACACCGCTGTCTGGTTGGAGATTAGTCTGCAGAGTGAAGCAGTTTCCACAGTGAATGCATTTCTGCATTTGGTCATGATGGATGTTACTGCCCGGAGGACCAGTGGCCATTTCCAAGACTATTAGAGCTTCTTTCCGGGTGTGGGATTCTCAGATTGATTCTCCTAATTTCTGGAGCTTCACATCACATCTCCTGGAATGGCTTTCCAGCCATTTTTAAATTCCAGATCTACAAGAAATTAAACACAAGGGGCAGGGGAACCCCTGTAACAGAACACCATACATGTTTGCAACAGTAAAATAAACCACACTTATCTGTTTTACCAATACCAATCAAACTAACTGCCATTGGGACTGAAATGAGACGAATCCATCCCTAAACCTTCTGGAGGACCTCCACTGTCGTTCACATTTGAATGTTGGGTCCTCTCCAGCCTACTGGAAGATAAGTGTCCTGAGCATCTGCTGCCATTGCACCATAGTCCTTTCTTCTCCTGAGCCACAGTGGTTTAATCCAAAATCATCCATAAAAAAAACACTTTTCACAAAACTTCTCTACACTGTAATTGGCTGTACCAGGTTCCCAAGTTATTTTTCAGGATGCTTTTTATGATAGTTCTTACAGTTACAATGTTAGTCTGAGGTACTTTTTATCTCTTGTACTTATTTATTGTCCTTACCCTTGTGTGTTTCTGCCTGTACAGAGCGGTTTGGATCTCAATGCCTAAGAGATTGTTCCTCTACTCACTCTATTAGGGGTTGATGTCCACTATTTACCAGTCCTGTCTTTTTTATTGGGTCTAGCTTACCCAGCTTTATTACCTTAATCGGTTTAGATCAATCTGAATATAGCGTGACTGATCAGTTCGATTTGTTTGATCATCCACTGAGCTATATGCCCAGTCCTGATGTTGTGGTGACGTTGTGGCACCTGAAATGTTCTCTGGTAGTTCCCGTCTTACTTTCTTTAACAAACATAGAAAATCATACTGGAAGATTTCAGTTCTTGTGCATCTCTTGTGCAAAACAGAATAAATAGAGCAAATAAACATGACACTGATTATAAAGGAACACAATACAGAAACGATAATAATGATGATTAAAAGCTAATTCTTTCTGCAAGACATTAGTAGATTTCAATAATTTATCAGTCAAATCAGAATAAAGTTTCCAGGGAGTCTTAAATTGATTTTAATTGTTTCCAGCTATACAATTACTGTATTTTTTAAAAAAAATAATAATACCAATCGAGAACCAGAACGAGATTTTATCAGATCTACAAAGCCATCCTAATCCATCTGACCTTGGTTTGAGCTTTAATGACGATGTAGGGTTAGGGAACCTTCTGTCCAAACCCAAATCTACTATGCTGCATAGAAACGGTGTAAAACCCTATTATTTCACTCCTATGGGGTGCGCTTAGTAACCCTTATCCGTTGATCTAGATGAACTATTTAATGCAAGCTGCTTGTTTCGTTTAGCGCCACAATCGCTGCTGTGTTTATTCGTTCTGGAACCTTTGCACCTAATACCCAATTGCCTGATCACGGTGGGTTATGGATTCTCTTACCTCATGGATTAGGAATGAAGCACTGATGATGATCACACCAACCCAATCCAACTGCTCATAACAATAACTGCTTTCATCTGCTGCTTATTCTTCCTCGTGATAATAGCAGGAATTAGTCCAGTTTTTAAGCACATTCCCGCCCCCTACTGCACTGTAGATCAAAGTGAAAGTTCAGGACTCCCGTTTGTCAAGTCAACTCAGATTTATTATATAGAGCTTTTTATAATGGAGCGGAGCATTGTCTCAAAGCAGCTTTATAATATTATATCAGCTTAAAAGGCCAATCCCAAACTGAGCAAACCTAGAACGACATTGGAAAGGAAAAACCTTGAAAGGACCAAGACACTCTCTCATTTTAAGTGTCTTTTATTGTAACTTTTTACCCTGTCTTGGTTCATATATGCATCTTTTCAATCAAACCTCACCAAAGTTCATTTGGAAGAAGACCGAGACCCACCTATTCACACCAACAGAGCAATTGCACCGGGGTTGGCGTTAATGGAACCCTATTTTTGTTAATGAGTGTGAATGTTTTATATAAGCAATGCCACAGACAGAAGGGAAGAACCTTTTCATTTAAATTTATTATTAACTTGTACTACAACATTTCTATATCTTTGAGTCTTACAAGATTTATTTATTTTTGCTTCATTAGAAATTGGATCCAAAATTACACAATACACATCACGCTGAGATACAACAAAGTGTCACATTAATCACACGAAAGTTTGAAAGTCTCTACTCCCAGGTTTCCACTTAGAACAGACCTCATCATGGTCCACCAAAGACGTTTAAGAGAATGTGATCAGGATCACCAGAGACTGGCTTTTGAAAATAGACGTAGTAGTGCTGCTAGAGGTTAAAGGGGTGGGGGGTCAGCCTGTCTGCACGGCTGTCATCCCAGAAGGAAGCTTCTTCTAAAAATGATGCACAAGAAAGATCACAAACAGTGTTCTTAAGATCAGCAGATTAAGATCATGGATTACTGGACTCCATTATGTCCTGTGCTCTGATGAGACCAAGATCAACTTATTTGGTTCAGATGGTATTGAAGGTGTGTGAGGAGTACTAAGATAAGTGTGTATTACCTACAGCTAAGCATAGCGGTGGGAATGGGATTTGGGGGTGTATGAGTGCTGCCCTCTGTAGGGAGGGAACCATGACTGTACTGTACATGTTCTGTAATGTACTGAAGCAGAGAATGATCCCCTCCCTTCAGAAAGAATAGGGAGCACAGGGGAGTAACATAAGGACCCCAAACACACCTCCAAAAGGCCTTACTAAAGAAACTGAGGGTAATGGTCGAGCTTGTCTCCAGACCTAAACCCTGTTAAGCCTCTGTGGAGTGTTCTCAAATGGAAGGAGGAGGAGCACAAGGTCTCAAACATCCACCAGCTCTGCGATGTCATCATGGAGGAGTAGAAGAGGATCCCAGTGGTGACCGGTAAGATCTCCATACACAAGAGAGATAAGGCAGTGCTGGGGAATAATGGAGTGCATATCTACATACTGTGAACATTAGTACAGTTTCTCTCCTGTGTGAACACGCTGATGCTTTCGGAGGCTACTCTGATCAGTAAAGCTATTCCCGCATTGCGCGCAGCGATAGCGTTTCTCTCCGGTGTGGATGCGCAAGTGCTGTTGCAGATTACCCTGCTGACTAAAGCTCTTCCCACATTGCAAGCAGTGGTATGGTTTCTCTCCAGTGTGAACTCGCTGGTGTCGCCTGAGATGGCTCTGCACAATAAAGCTCATCCCGCACTGGGAGCACTGATATGGTTTCTCTCCAGTGTGAATTCGCTGGTGTTGATGGAGATGGCTCTGTACGGTGAAGCACTTCCCACAGTGTGAGCAATAATATGGTTTCTCTCCCGTGTGAATTCGCTGGTGCTGCTGGAGGTGACTCTGTACAGTAAAGCTCTTGCCGCACTGCGAGCACTGGTACGGTTTCTCTCCCGTGTGAATGCGCTGGTGCTGCTGGAGACCAAACTGGCGAGTAAAGCACTTCCCACATTGCGAGCACCGATACGGTTTCTCTCCTGTGTGAATGCGCTGGTGCTGCTGGAGGCCATCCTGCTGACTAAAGCTCTTCCCACATTCTGTACACTGGTATGGTTTCTCTCCAGTGTGAATTCGCTGATGCCGCTGGAGATTGCCCTGCTGAGTAAAGCTCTTCCCACACTGAGAGCAGCGATATGGTTTCCTGCCGCTGTGAACGTGCTCGTGTTTTTGGAGCTCAAAGGTCCCCTCAAAACTGTTCTCACATCGCGAGCAGGGATATGCTTTCTCCTCTTCCTTAATAGCCACGTCTAGTTGGTGATTACTCTGCTGAGTAAAGCTCCTCCCACAATCGGAGATGCAATGAACGCAGTTCTGCGTTTCCTCATGGTGGACGTCCCTGCCGAGAGGACTAGCGGACATTTCCAGATGACCGGAGCTCTTCCGATTCTCAGATCGATTCAGATTAGTTCAGCAGGATCACGACATGACTGGAATAAAATGATAAACGATAAATCAAATTATGAACGAATATCATATTGTACCGTAACAGAATATCGGCTTTGTCCATTTTAAGCTTGAGTGTCTTCATATGCATCATGGATCTCGTTCAAAACGGAACAAATTAAACTCTCAGTAGAGAAAATACCTCACAATTAACCAAGAATATCAATGTCGCATCCAAAACCTGCCCCAAAATAAACTCTAAACTCTGCAGGACTTCTAAATCCAAAGCATCCGGGCCCTCACTACCAGACTGTGCAATAGTTTCTTCCCCCAAGCTATCAGACTCATACAATCAGAGTCTGTTATGAACAACTGCACATATAAATGACTGGCCTAAAACACACACACACACACATACACACATACACAAAAAACTGCTGGTATACCTACCTATGGTTTACACTGGTTACATTGAACAGTGGACATATCTGCACCTTTCTGCTCACACTATCAGTTGACTATCTGCACTGTTATTTTGTATTTATTGTTTAGTTATGTATAGTTTTTTTGGTTTCTGTATTTATTGTTTTTTGTTCGGTATTGCACATGCTACACACGTGCACTTTATGTTGTGAAGTTTACTTTTTTTATGTAGCACCTTGCTCCTGGAGGAACGTTGTTTCGTTTTACTATATACTGTACACCACTATGTATGGTTGAAATGACAATAAAACCTCTTGAACTTGAAATCTAAAATATTTTATCATCACAAATCAAATGGGAATAATATTTCGAGCCGTAAAGCCATCTCTAAATCGGACCAGCAGTTCATTCCAGAAGAAGCCAGATTTAATTTGACGTATTGCTTCATCCTAATAATCTTGACTTTGACTTTCCTTAAAAAGGCTATGGTTCGTTGGGAAACCTACTCTGCACGTGCACAAGGTAGTGTCCCATACGCCATTAGAGGAGAAAAAATAAATCTAGAGTAGGCCTATAAATCAGTTAATCAGTGTGCAGATTGAGTTGAATTTACCTCGTGTTTAAAGCAGAATGGAGAGAACCTGCTCAAATCCACAAATCAACCAGCTTTGGTTGGAACTCCATCACATGAAAGGAGAACCATGGTCGTCAAACCATAAAGATAAACCCACCAAAACAATCCCACTGTCCTACCAAACGAGCTCCACTACTTCTTTATTGTATATGGCAGACCTACTAAGATGCATTACCGCCACTTAGTGATCTGGGGTGGGAAGTGAGCATTCGTTGGACGTGATACTGAATGACATAGAACTCCAGAACTATAACTATAAACTAATCTATTACGAACCAAAACGTCACATTAAAACAAGGAAAGTCCGCGTTTATGAACTAACAGATCAGCCTGTGTACCAGAGCCTGAACCTGAACAACTGAACTTCTGATTCAGATCAGAAGGCAATATAGTGTATGTATTAATACATTACCGAACATTTGATTTACTGAACATTTGATGTTCAATTTGTAAAGTTTGTTAAATCTAATTTCCATGCACCACTGTACTCCTCTGTACTCTGTACTACTGAATTTGCATTAATAATTATCTTATCTGGGCGGCGACAGTATCAGTAAACACTCCCTATATGGCTTGCCTTCCTGTTTATAACGTTCTTCTTTTAATATTTAAAATATTCGTTTAAAATATACGTTTTTCATTTATATCACGAGTCACGATTTATATCCACCTAAATAACCTGTGTTTACCCGTTCCTATAGCAACTGACTATTCCTGTTAGCGCAGTGCCAGTTGAAGCATAGCTTTGCTTAACATAGCGAGTGTTTTCTAAACGTTTTCTAAAGCGAAAAAACGTAATAAAATCACTTCTTAACAACCTCAAGTGGTTTACATTACGTCTAAAACATTTAATTCAATTTAATTGTGTGTAGAATGTATAAAATTAAAGCCAACATTTCATCTATAGCTCGGCAGGTAAGTGCAGTTGCAGGATGTAAACCACCAGGTGGCGACGGTAACAGCGAAAGCGCTCTGATAATCTGTCGCTGCAGGCTGAGAGGAAGAACCGTCACTGGACCGGAGTGGAGCTAAGCAGGTTGGAGAGAGTTTAATGTTTATTTATCATTAATTAAAATTAAAGTTCAACCAAGTAACCAAAGTTTAGTGTTTAATCTTACATGTGCTGTGTAATTTGGTGTGTTTATCCGGTTGCAGTAAAGGCTACAGCTTTATATTCTGTCTTGTTAGCTGTTTGGTTAAGAAGCCTTTGTAAATATTTGTGTTTATTAATGTGTTTAATCCCTGTGCTCTTGTTTTGGTTTAATTATTAGTACTTATGGTTGAAACATGTCATTATTGTGGTACAGTGTGACCTATGTTGAAATAAAATCATAACCATTGTTTATCTAATTACTTTAAATTGTAATCAATCATTAAAATCGATCAGATTGATCAGACTTTATTATAACACCGCCTTGTATTTATTTATCTCCTTAAATCCCACAATTATTTTTCCAAACACTACAAATGTTATTCAGGAACACTTTGAGGAACATGCAAAAGAGTTCAAGGTGTTGCCTTGGTTGCCAAATTCCCCAGATTCTATTATAATCTAATATTATTTATCTCAGGGATGATTGGTGTGTACAGAATTTTAAAAAAATTTAGTTAGTCATATCCCCTAATTTATTTAAGAAGTGTACATATATAAAAATATTAATTTAGATAGTTATTTAAAGGAAATATTGATTTGCATATGTTTTATATTAAATATAAATGTTTTATCTTTATTACATATTTATCAAACATTTTCAAAAGTTGATTTACTGGTAGTTATTTATTTATTAATTTATATTTAAATTAAATTTATATTTAAAATAAATATTTATTTGTTTTGGTTTTTTTTAATTTATTTTTGTAACTTTTTTCTTTTTTGTTGTTATATAAATATAAATATAGGTTTTAATTTATATTAAATAGTCTTAATGTAAAAAGTCTTGTTGTCCCATGTCCCATGTTTTTCATTTGTTTATTAATAAATATTTCGTTTTATATATTTTTATAAATAATTATTTTCCTTTTTACTATGAATACACATACATTAATGTAGGGTCTTATTTAAAATAAATATTTGTTTGTGTAGTTCATATTTTTATTTTTAATAAGTATATATATTTAAAAAACCATAAAGGGAACACTTAAACAACACAATGTTACTCCGTGTTCCCTTTATTTTTTTGAGTAGTATATTTCATTTTTTATTATTCATATATAACGTTATACATACACGTTATACATACACACAATTTAGATTTTTACCTTAAAAACAAATATTTGTTTGTGTAGTTAATTATTATGTATAGCATTTTTAATATTTTGTTTTAGATAAATATTTTGTTTAATGTATTATTTATATACGAATAATAATGTACTATATTTAGTAGTTATTTATTTTTATTTTATTTTTTTAGTTATTTTTTAATTACTTCTGCAAAAATGATATTTAAAACATTTTTTAAGATAATAATGAATACAGATGTTTTTCTACAGACCCGGCGATGCCTAAGAAGTTCCAGGGTGAGAACTCAAAGTCGGTGGTGGCACGAGCTCGAAAAGCCGACGCCAAAGCCGCCGCCGACGCCAAGAGGCAGCAAGAATTGGAGGATGCTCTGTGGCAGGAGAACGACAAACACGTGCTGAAGAAAGAGCACAGGAAGGTCAGCTTAAAAAAACGAAACTAAGAAAATTTTAAAACACCTGTTTAGTTTAGTTGGTATGAATAGTACACGGTGGTAGGTGGGTGTAGTTCAACATGACAGCCACCAGATGGCAACAGGTCCCTTAGGATCTGGTACCAATCGGTATCGTTTGCCTGTGCTTAGGAAATAGCCTTGTTGACTGTTTCTATGGAAACGGATCCTCCCACCCAGTGCAGTAGGTTCCTTCATTATATCTTTTAGAGTTTTTTTTTTTGCTTGCCACTGTCGCCCCAGGCTTGGCAAACTGTTTCCAAAAATGAAAGGAAGCTGGTAGATGGTGCAGTCTACCAGAAAGTTTGATTTTTTTTTTAAATAAAATAAACATAAATATAAATAACTTGAGGCTTTTATCAGTTGTTACAGGCTAAAAGGAAACAAAAATGACTGTGTTTTAGCTCTTAAAAATGTCCTGCTGACATTGTTCCAGTGAGGATGTCATTAGCTTAGGAGAAAAGGTTAATGAGGATTGGACAGCTGATATCACTTGGTCATGCTGATTAGTTGCTTTAAAATGGCAGTGGTTAAGTTTGTTTTGTTCTGGTGACCGTGGTTAGGAATGCAAGGAAACATTCCATTACATCAAAAATGCTTCACAGTTAATGACATCACTGCTTATAAGATATTATTTATCAAAACGATTGGTTAAATAGCACTAAAGAAGCTTCAGGGCGCCCAAGAAAGTCAAGCAAGCATCAGGACCCCTAAAGAGGATGAAGTTATGAGATCGGGTCAGCACCAGTGCAGGGATTACAGATGGTGAACCCAGTCTATCTCTGTCTGTCTGTCTGTCTGTCTGTCTGTCTGTCTGTCTGTGTCTCTCTCTCTCTCTCTCTCTCTCTCTCTCTCTCTCTCTCTCTCTCTCTCTTTCTCCCTCTCTCCCTCTCCCTCTCTGTATGTGGTAGAGTTTTGTTATAGCACATATGTATCCTCTCTTTGATTGGCCGCTACTCTTTGCTGCATTTCTTTGACTCAATCTCTTTGATCTCGACACTCCACTGTGATTGGCCTGATTTTAGATCTTCTAAAGCTTCGGTTGGTCAATGCAGCAGACCTTTACTGTGATTGGTCGTGTGTGTGTGTTTTGTGTTTTTGTGCGTGTGTGTTTTTGTGTGTGCGTGTGCGCGCGTGGGTGGGTGTTAACCGGATTAACATGGTGTTGCTCCCTCAGGGATCTCCCCATGTCTGTTTAATGATCTGTCCTGTCCTGTGTTACTCATTCTAAATGTCCCAATAAAATAGATACAAAATAAAATAATTTTAATATGACTGAATAAAAAAAATAATAATAATATTTTGAAATTATGTAAAGAAAAATATTATGTAATAATCTCATAAATAATACTGAATTTATACAATTATAATAATAAAATGAGTAATATTCCATTTAAAATTAGTCATTTATTATTATGTGTTTTGTATTGTTTACATAAAACATGTTTATATAATTTGTTTAAATGTTGTATTATTTCATGGAAAAACATTTTTACCTAAAAAAATTAATTACTTAAAATAATTATAAATAAGAATTTTTTTTCTCAATGCTGTATGAAAATATAGAATTATTAAATAATATTAAGTACTGTATTTTTAATTTCAGATTGCATTTATAAAAAAGTTATTATTTCTATTTAATTATATTAATTATGTACTGTTTTGTTTAGATATTAGATTAAAATGTAAAATAATTATTGTTTTTAATTTTAATATTTTTAATAATAATTATATTAATTTCTGTATTCTATATTTAAATATTGTTATAAATTTGCTATATATTGCTATAAATTTTTTTTATTAACAGTTGATCATGTATTTGTTACATTTTATTTTATTGATTAAGTATAAAAGTGCAATTACATGAATTAAATTAAAATAAAAAAAACAAAGTTTTTTACTAGAAATTGCATTTCTAAAACCCCAATAATATGAATAAATTATGTAATTTCTTTATTTTTCATGTTATCACATTAAACTATATTATTTACACTCTTATGGTTAAACACAAGATTAAATGATATTTAAATATTGTGTTATCATAAAGTTAAATATTAATATATCAGTATTAAAATGAATTATGTAGTGCTGTATTTTATTACTTTTTTTATTAAACGTTTGAGTGTTTTTAGTTTTATAGTATTTTATTATATTGATTATTATTGAATTATATTAATTATCCACTGTGATGTATGTTTAAATTTTAAATGTAATTATTTAAAATTATTAATGTATAATGAATTATATTTAATTATTACATTTCCGTAATAGTTAGTGTTACTGTGTTTAATTATGTTAATCACTTTTCTATATTTTAAAATAGAATATATCTTTATATCCAATTAATAATATACATTTTTTAAATTTAACTTTTGGTTCAAAGTATATTTAGTTTTTTATTATATTAATTACTGTTGAATTACACCACGCGGCTGGAGGTTCTTCAGGCTCTGCATCACTCTTATGGTCTCCAACAGTGGAGGCAGGTCCCACCAGAGTGCAGGAACTCCCTCCATTGGTTGGACAGGAGGAGACGATGTTCCTCCCAGGACCTCCCTCTAAGGACTCCATTATATAATCATTTTTGTTTTATTATTTAGATTATCCTATATTTTTTCTATTACCAAGATAAATTTTAATAATAATTTGTTATTTATTTATCTAGGCCGCCCATGGAGGATGGGTCCCCTGTTGAGTCTTGGTCCTCCCAAGGTTTCTTACTACCATTTTAGGGAGTTTTTCCTTGCCACTGTCACCCTAGGCTTGCTAAACTTGGGAATGGCCTTTAAGGTCTTGTATTACTGTAAAGGTGCTTTGAGACAATGCTACATTGTAAAAATGCGCCATATAAATAAAATTGAAATTGAACCCAAATGAGCATCTCTGGAGAGACCTTAAAAATGGCTGTCTACCAACGTTCATCATCCAACCTGATGAACTGGAGATAGAATTGGAGAGGACATGCAAGGAAGAATGGCAGATAATCCCCAAATCAAACTGTGAGAAAACTTGTTTCATTATTCCCAAGATGATCATAGTTTCAGTATCTGTTATCTAATATACAGAAAGAAAAAGTATCCCCTCGGGGTCACTTAGACCAGAAAATTACCTACAGTCATTAAGAGTAAGACAGAGGAATGGATTAAGCAAGAGGTGATGCTCGTTGAGGCGGATTGCCTTCTCCACAGCTACTTCTCCACAGCTACCTGGGAACATCTTTGGCGACCTCTGGTGGCCACCTGGGGTAAGGCTCGATTCCCTCTGGGGGTCACAGAGGGAATTTACCCCCTCCTAATAGTACCCCTTCCCTTAGAAATGGCTCCTGACGTCCCCATGCCGGCTCTCCTGTTCTCCCGAAACTGGCGAATCAGTTTGGGATCTAGGATATGACGTGCTGGGACCCAAGACCTTTCCCCTGGACCATACCCCTCCCAGTCAACCAAATACTGTAGACCCCTGGACCTGCCGTGTGTCCAGGAGCTGGTGTACAGTGTACGCGGGGCCCCCATCCACCAGTCTAGGGGGTGGTGGGGTTGGTTGCTGAGCAGAGGTTTGGCACAGGTAAGGTTTCAACCGTGATACGTGGAAGGTCGGGTGAATCCTCATACTTGGCGGAAGTTGAAGCCTATAAGTGACAGGGTTCACCCACCTAAGGATCTTAAAGAAACCCACGTACCGAGGAGCCAACCCTCTCGCCTCTGAGGGGCAGGTCTCGAGTCGAAAGCAGGACTCTCTGTCCTGGACAGAAGATGGGGGCAGCCTTACGCCTACGGTCAGCGGTGCATAGTGGCATTGCTGGCCTCCAGGGCTGCCCTGGTTCTACGCCATGCTCGCCGGCAGTGTTGCACAAATTGCTGTGCAGCTGGTACACCCACTTCCCGCTCTTGGTCGGGAAAGAGCAGTGAGGGGAACCCAAACTGACTTTCAAAGGGAGACATGCCGGTGGCAGAGTGTTGTAGGGTGTTGTGGGCGTGTTCTGCCCACGGGAGCTTCTCTGCCCATGCTTGGTGGTTATCCATGGTCAGGCACCTAAGGGTGCAGGTTAGATCTTGAATTACCTGCTCGGACTGGCCATTGGATTTGGGGTGGTAACCAGAGGAGAGGCTGACAGTGGTCCCCATAAGACTGCAGAACGCCTGCCAAAAGTGGCTCACAAATTCTGTCCGTGGTCCAAGACGATGTCAGTGGGTATACCATGCACCCGCACAACGTGCTCGAGCAGCAACCTGGCCATCTCTTTCACCGACGGAAAAGCGGTCAACAATTACCAGGACCACTGTCATCTATCTTGAAGGGGGCAGCCCTGTAACGAAGTCCATCGTGATGTGGGACCAAGGCCGTGACGGGATGGACAGTGGTCCCAATAAGCCCTGTGGTCTGGTCCTAGGTCCTTATTATGAGAACATATGTCACAGGCTGCCACAAAGCATCGAACCTCCCTATACAGGCCGGGCCACCAGAACCGACGTCGGATAAAATCAATAGTACGTGCTACCCCCGGGTGGGAGGTGAGGGTGAAGGAGCGCTCCCAGAGGAGGACGTGGTGACGTGTGCCAACCGGAACAAATAGGCAGTTGGGGGGATCGCCACCTGGGTCCGGTTGTCTAACTAATGCAGCCCGTACACGTCGTTCAATGTCCCAGTGGAGTGGGGCAACAATATTCTCCACTGGGAGACTACTCCTACATCGGAGGCATGGAAGGGGAGATTGGGGTCAGGGAGGCGAAGTACTGGTGGTGAAATGAGCAGTTACTTAAGGTGATTAAAGGCCTTCTGTGCAGCAGCTGACCAATGGAATGGTCCTGGGGTCTTTCTAGTAAGCGCTGTTAATGGGGCTGCTACTAGACTAAAATTCTGGATAAAGCGCCGGAAGAAACTCGCAAATCCCAGCAACTGTTGCACCTGTTTAAGTGACCCCGGCACAGGCCAGTCGTTGATCGCTGTATTTTTGCTTGGGTCCATCCTGAGCTCCCCATGTCAAACAATAAATCCCAGGAAGGCTACCGAGGGTTGGTGGAAGACAGACTTCTCCAACTTCACATAGAAATGGTGTTCTCGTAATAGTTGGAGTACGCGGCATACCTGGACGATGTGCTCTGACAAACGAGAATGTCGCCCAGGTACATGTAGACGTAACGGTTTAACACCTCATGGATCACCTCATTAATATACCGTTGAAATACTGCAGGGGCATTGGCTAGCCCCAACAGCATAACGCGGTATTCATGGGTGTTATAAAGGCTGTCTTCCACTCATCCCCCTGCCTCACTCGAATTAAATTGTAGGCACTCTGAAGGTCAAGCTTGGTGAAATAGCGGGCCTTCTGCAGTTCTTCAAACGCAGTTTGCATGAGGGGCAGGGGGTAGCGGTCCTTGACCCCGGTAGTCAATACAAGGATGCAGGGTTCCATCTTTCTTTGCAACAAAGAAAAACCCTGCGACCGCCGGGGAGCTCGATGGTCTGATGAACCCTAGCGCTAAGGCCTCTAATGTACTTCTCCATGCCTGACAGGGCGAACAAGTGACCATGAGGAGGGGTGGTACCCGGAAAAAGGTTTATTGCGCAATCAAACGAACGGTGAGGAAGTAATTGTTGCACTTTGGCTTTGCTAAAAACCTCCACCAGGTCATGATAGACTTCAGGCACAGAGGAGAGATTTGTAGTGGGGGTTGCGGTGGCCGGTTGGAGGCAGGACTCTATGCATCGCGATCCATGAGTAAACAGACCGGGTAAGCCAGTCGATGGCCGGGTTATGTTGGGTGAGCCAAGTCAAGCCTAGAATGATCTGCATGATGGGTGCCATAGTAATATAAAACGTAATGTTTTCTGTATGGTCACCAATCTGCATGATCAACGACGGAATCTTGGCCCGAACCAGTCCTCTCTTTAGGGGGCGCCCAGCCGCTCCGACTAATGGAAGGGGTGTAGTCAACCAGATAGTTCCTAGCCTCTGAGCTACTATGGCGTCCATAAAATTGTTTACTGCCCCGGAGTCCACCCATGCAAACAACGTGTGCTGAGGTGCGTTGTCCCAGGCGATACTCACCCTGAGAATAAGGCTGGCCTTGGGGGAAGCGTTTCGGTCTAGTCCCGCCCCCCTGTTTACCTGAAGTTGGGGCTCCGCCAGTCATCTAGCCCTTGGTTTACCGGGTCCCCTGAAGCCACTAATCTGCATAGGCTCTTCATCGTCTAGGGGGGTTGAGACATGGGCTGGCAGTGCTCATGCCCCTTGCTGACCTGACCATCGGGAGGTCTTGGCGCACTGTTTGAGCCTGGTGTATAAACAACCCACTAACTCATAGTATTGCATTGCGCTTCCTTAAGACAGTTCCCTGAGTCGCCTGAAAAACACTCCGGTAGAGCTATAGGTGGCTCGGGAATGTGTGTGTGTTTGGGGGAAGGGGGGGGGGGAATGGGAGGCAGTGTCGGGGCTGGAGGTGTTGTGGCTAGTGTGTTAAAACGTTCTGCGAGCTCAAAAATCACGGTCGTTGCACCGTGACCTCTTGCAGCTTGAGGAGATGCAAAAAATAAGGAGAAAAATAATCAGTGCAGCACTCTGCTGACTGAATAATGTGTGGCGGTAGCCCTTGTAAATATAAGCTTAACGAATGAGGGGGCACAGTCGTGCACAGCGTTTCCCCATCAGCGTCACTTGGATCAGAACATTACCTACAGTCATTAAGAGTAAGACAGAGGAATGGATTAAGCAAGCGGTGGTGCTAGGCCAACAGAGGTAATAAAGCCAGACCGGCGTTCCAATCTGGGAAAGAACCAAGATAGTAAAAGAGAGGTCTTGACACACTTTAACCTGAAGCTTTCCCTACCAGATTACCTCAGGCCAAGGCCCTACTACCATTCACTGAAACCTGTTCTAATTACTTGTACCTGGTAACACCAAGAAGTAAAGGTGTGACGAGGAGCACTGGTTTGACACCGGCTTAAATAGAGCCTCAGCCAGGTGTTCCTTGTTGAGGCTGGTTGCCCCTATGCGTTCTGGGAGCTGTAGTCTTCTCCACAGCTGTCTGGGAACGTCTTTGGAGACCTCTGGTGGCCACCTGGGGTAAGGCTCGATTCCCTCTGGTGGTCACAGAGGGAATTGACCCCTCCTAATAGTTGGCCTGCATGACTGGAAACTTGGTCGACCTGGTATGTGTTGATTGATGGCAATCTCCTTCCATCAACACAGATCCCAGTCTGGATGGTTTCACATCCTCTTGTGGGCAGCAAGTCTTCATCATGCCTGCACCTTCAGCTTCCCAGCTCAGAAGAGGTTTTAAGGTTCTTGAAAAATCACCCTCACTTTAGATTTAAAAAGCGAATAATATTGGCCACAGCATACCTTGACACAAAAGACGAAACACTTGATGAACTGACTTAGACCTCTGTTCAGTGCACTTCCGTGTTTTTCCTGACCTCACCTAAAATTGCTCATACTCTAAACTCCAAACTGCAGTGAATTGAACTGATGATTTACACTGAACTCTCAACTGAACTGTAACTGAAGGTTGAGATTGCTGTGGGGCCAAACTTGCCATGATCCTGTTCCAGCCAATGGGACATGTTTTCTCTGCATTTTTATTTTCTTGTTCACGAAAAACACAATTTTTGTAATTTATATACATATTTTGTTGTGCAAGTACTGTAAATGAATATCCTGTCATCATATGTATAAGCATGGCATTGCTCTACATGGGATTGCTGGGGTTTACAGTAAACATCACAATAATTTCCATAATACAAAATAATCAAAAGAAACTCACTATATCCTAGTAAAGGATAAAGTCAATATCATAAAGGTTAAATCATGCAAGGTAAGGTAACATTTATTTGGATGTATCATACTATAATTGAAGTGCACAGCTATTACAAGGAGAAGGATTTCAAAGAATAATAGCTTTATTTACTAATGTTTTAATTGGTTTAATTTTGAACCAAATACATAGATTTTATGCTATATGCAAAATGCCATAAACTTCTGGTTCTTGTTAGGTATAAATCATAGAATGTATGTGTTTGCACATTCTTGTAATTCAATGAGGTTTGGTTCAACACCTATGCTAAGGGTTAGCAGCTGGTCTCTATTAATCTTCCTATGCCTAATCAGATATGCAAGCCTAATGGTCAGAACTAAGCTAAATTCTGGGATCAACCTGAAATAGTGAGTGATACTGGAGATCCTAGGCTAAAATTGTGTTGTCGGATTGGTACATGTAATAGACTAAATTTCTTTAGTCAGTGTGAAAGTACAAATTCGTGAATGTGATTTTGTTGGGGACACCCCGTTTATCAAGTAAATTTCAGATTTATAATTAGTTTAATGAGTGCTTACATGCAATAGTCGCAATGCCAACTGATCAGGCAGTTGTTCCTACAAATCTGTTTATTATTAATGCTCTGAAGTAGTACAATACTTGGAAGATGACATAGATTCAACGGTTATGTTTTATTCATACTTGTTGTCTATGTTGATTGTTGACCATTTGAAATTGTTTTACAATCTAACTAGGATGCTGGCATCACCAGCTAGTCCCATTTGGGCTTTTGAGTGGTGTAATGTTATTACAGCAGCCTTGGGGAGATTTTGGAGTGTTTAACATGTGTTTATTATTGAAAGCATATTACATATGCTTTCATATTAAGCATGATTACCCATGACTCTACCTCCATGCTTAATGGTAGTACAGATGCATTCACAGTTGTTCAAAATTGCTGTGATGTTTACAGTTGCCACAATTTTCATGTTCTCATAATAATAACATAATAAAAACATGCTGATAGATTTTTTTATTCTGTGAGGCAGCAATAGGACATCATAATGTACTTGGATACACATATTTATAATTATACACATATTTATAACAGAAGTGTCAGGAATCCCGATTCCGTCTCTCTCTCTCTCCCTCGTTCGCTCAGCCCCTCCTTCTAATCACCGCCTCTCTCC
>JAUZST010000829.1:0-14137 GCA_034779995.1 Parotocinclus haroldoi
GTGTGTGTGTGTGTGTGTGTGTGTGTGTGTGTGTGTGTGTGTGTGTGTGTGTGTGTGTGTGTGTGTGTGTGTCACAGCTGTGAGACTGGGAGTGACTGCCTTTCCAAGCCTAACAAAAGACTTGTGCCTGGTTTGGTCTTGGTAAACAAAGCTCTGCAGTGAGATTTGCAGAAATGCCAGCAATATACCTTACCTTATCAAATAATTATACTTTGCTGGAAATCGAAATACTTTGCTGAAGGGAATTTCAGCAATCACATAACGTTTTTCATCTGTCACTAGTTTAAATAGAGAGACAAGAGACGACATCAATCAGTTTTTAACATCCTTCTGGAAACCAGGTTAGATCTTTTGTAGCAGAAACAAAATGACCAAGATCTTAATTATCCCTTCTCTGGAGTTGAACTGTAGCTAAAGGTCATTTGAAATATTAGCTCTGGAAAAGAGGCTAGTTGTAAACATACATATAGCTTAGGATTTCAGTGCTAAAATTACACTCATGTAACTCAAAAAAAACCTACACATTGCTCACAATGTAGTGAGGTGTGAGTTCTTTGAGATAATTACAATGTTTGATTAGTCACTGTTGGTGTCTCTGCTTGCTCTGATTGTTGTGATTCCCATGACGACTGTGTGTACTTTACTGTGGTGAAAAGATAAAGGGGGAGAGTAAATATCATCTCTCTGTATATCCTTCTCCCTCACTGGAGAAAAGTTAGTTCATATGTGTTATATGTAAATTGTGTCTCAGCTAAAGATGACCTAATATACTTCAAGTATTTGCTATATTGTTTTTACTGAAAGAGTGTTTAAACTGTTTTGCTGGTTTAGAGGTAGTACTCCAGATACGAAATTTATCATAACCCGACTCATTATATGCTGTATATATCACCTTAAACACAGAATAGAAACTTTGAATTGTCGTTATACCAAAGGTACAACAAAATTGTATGCAATCCATGAACAGTGCAAAAGAGAAAATATAAGGAAAAGAGAAAATAAGAAAGCATGTGTTGGGCAACCATAGTTGGGCAAAACTATTAACATAAAACATATTTTACAATAAATTGTTTAATTTCACATGTTATTTATTGAATAAGTAAAAACAAAAAACAAAAATGAATATTGTCATGACTACATGACAATTTTTCTTTTTCTCAATACATTTCCCAGCACTGATCAATTGCTGTGTAAATCTTTGCTCGTTTAGCACAGGGGACTGCAAGATATTATCATATTATGTATTCAGAGAATGGTTTCTGCTGAATGTGTTTAAGTTTTAATAATTTAGCACTTGCGTATATTGCTTTGCCCGGTACAAAGACCAGCATTTGTTGCATTTTATGTTCAACCTATATTCAATTGACTAAACTACAAAGACAAGACATTTAATGTTCAAATGGAATAACTTTATTGGGGTTTTTTTTGCAAATATTAACTAATTTTCAATCGAAAACAGGTCTGGACTTCAGACAGGCCAGTCTAGTACCCACACTCTTTTACTACAAAACCACACTGTTGTAACACGAATGTGGCTTGGCATTGTCTTGCTGAGATAAACAGGAATGTCCCTGGAAAAGACGTTGCTTGGCAGTATATGTTGCTTTTCAGCATTGATGGTTCCTTCACAGATGTGCAATGCCATGGGCACTAACACACCCCATACCATCAGAGATTCTGGTTTTTGAACTACAATCTGGACAGTCATTTTCCTCTTTGGCTCAGAGGACACAGTGTCCACTATTGCCAAAAACAGATTGAAATGTGGACTTGTCAGACCACAGAACATTTTTCCACTTTGCATCAGTTCATCTTAGATGAGCTCAGGCCCAGTGAAGCCAGTGGTGTTTCTGTGTGTTGTTGATACATGGCTTTCACTTTATATGGTAAAGTTTTAACTTGTAGATGGAGAGATGAACTGTGTTCACTAACAATGGCTTTCTGTCTTGTGAAAGACTGAACCTTTCAGTGATCCTTTCTTTCTCTCTCTACCCAATCATGACACTCTGCTGTTTCCAATTAACCTGTTCACCCCCCTCACTTCCCCATCATGATAAGCCCTCATGCAGTGCAATGGACTTCATGGTTGTACATATGTGTACCTTTTTGGACCTAAGAACTGAAAAGAAGCTGAATTAAGCTGAACTGAAGAGGAAAAGGTGGAAGTTGAATTGGTGCTTTAGTGCCATGATTAAAAAAATCTGAACCATCAGCTTTGGATGAAGTGTTTGAGAAAATCGAGACCTAGCAGCTGGTGATAGAAGAGCTCCAAAAGAGGCTAAACGAGGTTACACTGCAGCAGTTGTTTGTCTTGGAGAGGTATTTAGCATTGGATGATGGTAGCAGATTCTGAACCAGGTATGTATTTTCTTGTATTGTACTGTCGACATGTGAAATGTCCTTGCATTGTCCATGTCGTTATAGCTTTTGCAGACCTAGATTGTGTATCTAGATTAACATATTATTATTCAATAATATTAATATTTATAGTCATTCTTTCTATCATTCATCCATTTATTAACAATATTTATACTGGGGACCAGAGCAACCGTTTTTTGTAGGCAGCTTGTGAAATCAGGACAATATAAAAGTGAATAAATAAATGGAAAATAATATTAAGTTGTTGAAATGAGGAAGCATATACCTTGTCCATTTTGGTGGCATGAGTTTTTGATGTCAGCCGGCATATGCAAAGGACATCACTTATAGTCATCCTTAATGGTTCCTAAAGGCATAGTGAGTAAAACAGCACCATATTCAATGGAGCTTGTACAAAACAGCTGAGCCAGAAGTGACATGACTTGTTTTACAGAATCTAGAGTTGAATCTAGAATCTAGAGTTTTGCACATAATTAATCCATATTTATCCATATTAACTGGAGAAATGTAAACTGATCCAGCACTATAAGAACCACTATACCATAGGTGGCTAGCCCCTTTTTAGGGGTGCTCAAGCCCAGCACGCCCAAAAATAAGTTAAAAAGGAGAGTGTTTTTAAAAAAGTAAAATAAAATACAAATGTTATTCACTGATAAGCTAATTTCTCTTTAGTTAAGTTTAAGGATGATAGTTATAAATACCTAAAAATGTACAGTTTGTTATTTAAAAACGTGGGACAGGTCTTATTGGGTGCTCAGTACACCTAACACTCCGATCCAAGAATCAACCCATGCACTATAAAAATACTGAGTAGGCTTTCACTTTTCTCTCTAAACATCCACAGTCCTTTATGACATTGATTACAGTAGATACTCCAACCAATTGTGATTCTGCCCCATGTTGACATGATTACATCATACAAGTCCTGCAGACCATGCTTTGACTCTCAAATTTTACTATATGTGTTCTGCTGGATTCAGATACAGTGACTAGGAAAGCCGCTTAAGAACACTGAACTCATTATCGTTTGACATAACTTTTTTCTTTGTGACATGATTGTGTTATCATGCTGGATGGGCTCGAGAGGATGTATTTACTCTACTCAAAAAAGCTGTAACAATTAAGCAGTGATTGATTAATATCAATGTGCTTAAAGTGTGTCAAGGCGATGGGCGTTTCCCCACACAACATCCTCACTACATTTTCTACATCCTCCAGCTTAGAACTGCACACCTCCTTATAATATTTTCTGGTCTTAAAACTCGCACACTATCACAAAGAGGCCTTTACTCCTCAGAAGCTGAAAAGTGTAACAACCCTTTTTTTCTTCTGCAGATGTGGAGTGGATAACATCCTGACCATCTGTATCGCAATGTGGTATGGCAGCAGCACCACAGCTGAAAAGTACGCTCATCAGAGGGTAGTGAAAACTGCACAGCACATCACTGACAGCTGCAGATGAACACAGAGAGAACCAATGATGTCAAAAGTAGGTCAAGAGCATGACAAAGGACCTTGCTTACCCTGCTTATGGACTACCTACTTATCCTGCTTATGGACTACCTGCTTATCCTGCTTATGGACTACCTGCCTGCCCTGTGAAACATCACAAGATCACATGCAGCATCACAACTCACATCCTCAAATTCAGGAAAAGTTTTTACCCTCAAGCCATCTGCCTTACCAACCTCATGCCACAGTAAACATAAACTACCCTTTACCCCTAGTCTCCTCACATTTTTATACAGTATACACAGACATGTGTATGAACAAAACATAATCTAGAAATGTCTTATTTATCTAAATCCTATTTAGGATATTTTTTTCTCTATACTTTTCTAATATTTTATTACTGAGCCTGGGTAATATGTTTTGTTCTTCTGTATGTGCATGTGCTGGTTAATGACAACAAAACAACCATATCTACTACTTTATCTAATCTTATCTATCTTATTATCTTAGGCTACATTTTTCCTGTATTCAGCTGTCTGGTTTATGTGAGTCTGTGCCCAGTGCAGACTAATTACAGACATGGAACCAACTTGGTCTCCTGTTGTTGTAGCCCATCTAGCTCACAGTTTGACGTATTGTGCATTCTGAGCAGGATTTCACCTCAGCACAGTTGTGCAGAGTGATTATCTGGGTTATCAGAGCCTTTCTGTCAGCATGAACAAGTCTGGACATTCTCAGTCCTCTCTTATCAACAATGCATTTCAGTCTGCAGATCAGTTGCTCACTGGATATGTTTATTTTAACTAGATCTTATTTTTAAACAGATTACAGTTGTACAAATACTCAAAAAAGCCTGTCTAGCACCAATAATCATACCACAGTCTTTTTCAGATTTTGAAACTTGTTTTGCACAATACCTGAAACATGATCTGTATGTATCCACAGGATTTCATGCACTGCTGTCACATTGATTGAGTAGAACACCTGAGTACCGATAGTACTGAAAATAAAAAATGCACACTGAATATAATATGCGGCTGTTGAACTAGTACAAAAACACATATGAAACCGTACCCCACCCCCCACCAAAAAAATATTAGTTTAGTCAGTTTTTGTGTTAGACGTTGGAAGTAAGTTTAGGTTGGTGCAGATGCCATTGTACCAGGATGGCTATTAATACCTACAGGGTGTGGGACGGGATTCATAGATTGAGAAGAGGTGGTGCATTGCAGTGAATGTCTCATTCAATGTGTGGAAAATAGGTCACAAAGCAGAGGTGAAGGATTGGCAAAAATGAGTGATTGTATTTGGGCTTAATCTAAAGGATGTCACTGAAAAAGGTTTGAAATGTGGACTTGTCAGACCACAGGACATTTTTCCACTGTGCATTAGTCCATCTCAGATGAGCTCAGGCCTGGAGAAGCCTGCGGCATTGCTGGATGTTGGTGATATATGGCTTTCGCTTTGCATGGTAAAGTTTAAACTTGCATTTGTAGATGGAGAGATGAACTACGTTGACTGACAATGGTTTTCTAAAGTGTTCCTGAGCCCATGTGCTAATATTGTTATGGTGTGTCGTCCTGGAGACCCGGCGAGACAATTCCTGGACTTGCCAAATCCCCAGGAACCCCACAAGATTTTAACCGAAGCCCAAAATGCAGTGATCCACAGACAGACTACAAACTAGAAAACAAAGAAAAATTTATTAAAAGGAACACAAAGGTAGGTCAGTCACAAACAAAATAACGAACACAAAACAGGAACCCCAGTCCGGCAGCCAAGATGGAAAGGTCCAGTGCCCATCCTGGGACTGGAGCCTGGTGGGAAGTCCTCGCAGCCGGGGAAAGCCAACCTGGCTTCTCGGGACGCCAAGCCGCCACGCAGGGACCAGATAACAGCAGTCTCTGGGAAGTCCTCACAGCCAGAGTCCCAGTAGGAGCAGACCTGGAGGAATCCGACATTCGTGGGAGTCAACCCATAGGAGTCCCCGCTCCTCTCGGGACAAGCAGGAGGTGCCGGGACGAAGGAGTCCTGAAACACAAAAAAGGAGGAATAGGCACACAAAACGGCTTGGGAGTCGAGAGTCCAGCCTGAACCAAGGAAAATAAAGGATCTAAAAGAAACCAAAAACAAAACAATAAAAATATAAGGTGGGGAACTGAATGCCGTTAGAAACCGAGGTTCGGAATGGCAAACCTGACACGCAAAAACAAAAACGGGGGTGGGACGTACAAACAATGAACTGGTGCAGAGAGTGCTGGGCTTATATAATGCACACCTGAAGAAGCGAAACAAGAAAAGCCAATGAATCACCGCGGTGAAAACCAAAACTAAACGGCATGTGCCAGGGGAGAGCAAAGTAAACCAAAACAAAAGGAAACAGAACGCCTAAACGGGCGCGGTGCAAACCCTAACAAATATCAATTACAGAATGATGGAACCTGAGGAACCGAAGGTCATGGGCATTCAATGTTGGTTTTCGAACTTGCTGCTTACTTATAGAGAGTTCTCCGGATTCTCTGATATTATGGCCTGTATCATGCAACTGCACAATAATAAATATTGTTCTTAAACTGTTGGACTTTTTGCTCATGTAATTGTTCACAAAGTGGTGAACCTCACCCCATCCTGAACAACTGATCCTTTTGGGGATACTCCCTTTATACCCAATCATGACACTCACCTGTGGTATGTTCCAAACAGAAAGAAAGAAGGATATGAACTGCTTCTGTGCCCCTAGAACTGTGCCCACTATTCACTGCCTCTGATTGCTTCTATAAAAATATGTATGTCTTCTTAGACAAACTTCACAGACTTTGATGTGACTTTATGACTTTTAGCCTTGTCCATTCTCCTGATTTCAATCACCAGCGTAGGTTTCCAAAGTTATTAATTAGATTCCTGTTGCTACTTACAGTATATGCACTCTGCCAAACAGACCAAACAGCCCCTGTTAATTTAACTGAAGGTTTCAATAGGTGTGTGAATTAGTTATGTGTAAGCAAAGATTTAAATGTTTTATCTTCTGCCATTGAATAACCCATGGCTTATTTTGTATTGTATTCCAGAAACTTTTAGCACTTTGGGACTGTTGCTTTTGATTTCCCCTTTATGTTTGAATAAGCATTTACAAACGGATCTGTGCCAACTTTTAGGCACAGTATATTTATTATAACCAATGATTCAATTTATTTTCCTTCCCTGATTGACTTGGCTGCCTCACCAATCTATGATGTTGAAACATGCATGAACAGGAGCCATTCAATAATATAAATGTATGTACATATTTTATATATAATTGGTTAGTACAAATCAATGTATTTCTTTTGAAGTAAAAACTTAAAGTGACTGCATCTGCATTCTAAAGAGTATTGTTTCAGGGGCGCAACTTCATTAAAATTATGGGGCAATCCTGAATTTGCTAAGCAGAACTAATTATATAAACTAATGACATAAAAATCATATGCATTCACTACAGGCACTACATTTCCCATAATGCCCCAGCATTCCAAAAACCTGAGCAGCTAACAATTCTGATGAGAATTTCCTGTAGACTGTGATTATTGTCACTACTGGTAGACCCTTATGACCGTGAGCTTCGATAAACCTACAAATTCAGCTACTTCCTTCATACTACAGTCTTTGGTACACCCAAAAGCAATCACTCGTTGTTATCAATCATTACCACCTGCTTTATGACCCATTTTCCACACAATGAATGAAACATTCAGATCACTGTACAACCTCTTATCAATCTATAAATCCTGTCACACATCACATTTATTCATAGCTCAGTCATCCTCATGCAACAGCATCAGCAGGAGTCTAAAGTTACTACCACTTTCAACATGCAAGGTGACTCATTCTATTGTTCAGGGAGTATAGTTTGGGAGTTGCGATAGAGATGTCAGAATATGGAAAATGGAATATCCCAAAAAGTCAAATGAAAGGAACAATACACACCTCCAGTGCTTCTCAAGTTGCTCTGTTTACTGTGGTGAATGACTTTGTAGATAACTGTGGTACACTAGGCTTGTCTGCACTTGTTGAAATTTAAATGCAAACATGGTTATCAAAACACATTCTATTATCTCTGTTGGTTTAGTGGTTTCTGTTTTTTATTCTTTATAGATTTTCTCCTCATGACCACAATCACCATAAAATGTCCCTCCTCTTTAGTCATACAGCTGAGTAGTACACACTTGGCCAGTTTATTAAGAACACCACCTGCTTGTTAATGCACGTAGCCGAACTTCCAAACATGTGGAATCAAGTAAGCCTGGTCAAGTTTATTTTGTGGTCAGCACAAGCACTGCAAGGGCAAGATGTGTGATCTAAGAAACTCTAAGCAATAACCATGTTATGCTGAGGCCAAATTGGTGGATTTGGCATCTCAGAAACAGCTGTCCTGGGCACGAAGTTTAGTTTCTAATGTTTACAGAGAATGGAGCAATAATTAAAAGAGCATTTATTGACAGGATGCTACATGGTTAAAGCATGCAATGTGAGAAGAATAACCAGATGTTTTCAAACTGAAAGAAAGTCCAAAAACACAAACATAACAACACAATGAAAAAATGGATACACATTACAGGTGTTCATTAAAATGAATGGATCAAGGTTGTGAACTCAGAATCAGCATCACTTCATACATTTGAAAAACATAAGTAATGATGGCAAGGGTGTGTGTTTGCACCATAATGCACTGGTCCACCTGGACATGACTGGATTGTCTATCTGCAGGGATTTGCCACCAGACACAAAATGATCCTCTAAAGCCAATCAGAAAGGAGTGGTTATTGATGTTATAATGGAGTAAGAATCTGCAGATTTCCCATTTTTAAGTTATTGTGCATGAAAGTACAGTTTACAACACCACTGCGGTTTTAAACTTCTCTCACTTAAAAGAAATTTAGTGCAGGCAATATATCGTCAGTGTTATGACAGAGCTACAGGAATGAAAAAAGGTAAAAGTTAAAATTATCATCACCTTCAGCCATTGCTATAAGCACAAGCTTAAGTTTCTACATTCCATTACATATAGCATATTCATTAAGACCTAAACACCTAAACATTGATATTGACTTCTCTGAATGATCCCACTGAATTTAGTCTGTGTACTGGAAGGAGATTCACCTCTGTAAAATAGTGTTTGAATGTGGAGGAATAAAATTAATTTTGCTTACTGGCATAATTACTTACTATTATGTATACTATATTTAAATTGCTTAAAGATGCCGATGTAAGTTGATTCTGGTATGTTAGGGTACTCTCAACTCTCTACCTCCTGGAGACTACATGGTGACCCTAACCCTGTCTGACAAAGATAGTGCTTGTTTATTCTTTACTTCAAAGACCACTGGTTATATTAGGGGGCAGACCGTTGAGGGCAAGCCCCTTTCCCCTTCTCTTTTATTTAAACTGCTACATTTACCCAATTACCAGACTGCTTTTGAAACCTTCTTCAGGCTTTGCATGTCTTAATTCAAGAGTGATCTCCAGATAATAGACTACAGAGCAGCAGTAAAAAAAAAGCCAGCTTTGATGTGTAAATTCTTACATTGTTCATAAATAAAATGAACTCTACTGTCTCACATCATCTTCTAGTGGGACTGCGATAGCCTAGAGTTTAAGGTACTGGACTGTGGACTGTTCAAATCTCACCTCTGCCAATCTACCACAGATGGCTCCTTAAGCAAGGTCCTTAACCCATGATTTCTTGAATACGACTGTATGAGTTGTAAGTCGCTATGGATAAAAATGTCTGATAAATGACGTAAATGTAAATTTATGAAAACCATCTATTTATGTTGAGGATGTCATACAGATGTGCTTAGTAAGATAATACGATGCTTTGATTGTATTTAATAGCAGTGCTATGTATAGTGGCTGAAGTTATTAACATACATTATATGTAACTTAATGCATATGTTATAGCTTGATTTTGTTATAGCTTGAATGTATATCTATAAGCCCATAAGCAAATGCCTTAGACTATCAGCTCTGACACAAGATAAAACCTAATCATTTTCAGATGAATTGACTTTTATTTTTCAGATTAATCTTCTTTTGTGAAAGACTATATCAAGGATAAAAGTGAACTGCTCAAAAGAGGCTGGACACATCTAGTGATAATACTGCACCAGCAATGTAACAGTAACAGGCCTGATTTGCTGACCACACAATCTTATCACATAGACAGAAGGCCTGTAATGTAATGAAACCACTCCATATATCAGATGTTTCATAGGTATTTTAGCCATGACTATATTAAGCCAAGAATTAAAACTCGGCCATGTCTGATTCCAAAATAGCAAATAAATATTGCTAAGACATTCTGCAGAGTTTGCTCAGTGCACTGATAGTAAAGCCCTGCAATATAGTAATGACATATACTGGTTGTCCTAAAATGTTTGTGTACAGTGTAGACATGTTTATAAATGTAGATTTATATTTAGCAGCCTCTCATGTCTAGAATGACATAAAAATGATATAGTTGCAAAAAGCTAGTAATTTCTGCCATGCACAGTACTGAATCTCTGGATGCTTTCAAAGTAACAACAGTTTAATAATGCATAAGAAAAACTACTAGTAGCAAAGTATTTTACATTCACCCCATTCAGATTAAAGTAAATAAAAATTAACACCCAAACACCCAGAGGATGTCATATGATGAAAATGTTTTCTTCATAGTCTTGTGCTTTCCCCATTTTCACACACTTCCTCATTTGTTTCTTTTATTTTATATGTGTAATTTGTTGTGTGTTTGTTTGTTCACTGTTCAAACAGGCATGTTCAGAGTTTCCTAAACTTTTACGAGCTTTGACGGACACTCAGTTACTCTGTTACAATGTAGCACCTGATTGCAAAAGTGAATAGGGGACTTGGGTGAACAGAAATTTCTGTAAAGATGAGGTGCCTTTGTATAGTACTGAACTGGTGTTCCAGTACTATAGTGCATGTACGGAAAATACGTTCGGTACGGAAAATGCAAAGTATGCAGTGTATCTTACATTTACTTTTACTTTATTTACTTTACTTTAAAAAACCAAAAACATATATTATATTATACTTATACTTTAGTATAAAACCAAAATATTTCATGTTTTCTTTTAGTCAGATTCCTTCAGACCTGCAACATATTCCAAAAAGCTGGGAGAGGGAGCAATTTAAGACGAATAACAAGGTAAAGAAATCATGCAAAAAAATGAATAGAATTATATATTATCATATGAGCTACAAAAGCAGTATCCACTAAAGTCTGAGTCTCTGAGGAGAAAAGAAGTTATGTTAACAAGGTCCAGAAGATGTGGTATTTCAGATATTTTTAGGCAAAAATGGATGCCATGTGCTCCGGACTACACTGTTATCAATAACAATTCTAAAAGTCAGGTTTTCTAAAGTCATGTTATTGGTCTTTGTTACTGCCCTTGGCAAAGGTTATTTACACTTCTGTGATGGCAGAATGAATGCAGAAAAGAACAGGGTGAGTCAAAACAGGACACCCACAGGACACCCTTTTATTTCAGAAACAAAAGGAAAAATTACATATCTGAATACCCCAACAAGTATTGGGTGTGGAGGAATATATTTGGGCTATTTTCGGGACATTGCCACCATCTAGCAAAGCAAAGCTAGAGAATATCAAAGACCAGAATTGTCTCAGAAATCAATTGCAGCAATTAGATCAGATTTCCAATAATTCTCATGGTTTAACAGTTATCAACACAGAAAGGTCAAATATTTTGTTGTTAATCAAGGATAACTGTAGATGGAATTGATGATTCTGATGTACAGGGAACGCAGCTGCCATATCATAACCTCATACTTCAACAACTGACATCCAGAAAGATTATTACAGCACTTCTGCATCCCTCATTCCATATTTTGAGAAACAGTGATTGTGGTCAACAAGCCAATTTTCACACTCCTTGGATTAACAGGTCTAACCTGTTCTGCTAACACCAGTAAACAAACATAAACATTACTAAGGGCCCATGGAATAATCACTTTCGCCAACAGTTACTTAAACTGTGCAAAAAAATGCTATCAATTTCCATCAGTATAAAGTTTGTCTTATTCCACATGTCATGGTGGTGGTCTATTGGATTAGACTGTGGTGGTAACGGTGAGGTCTGGACCCTAGCCAGAAATTTACTGGACGCAAGCAGAGGTACATCAAGGTGCAAGTCCATTACAGGGTTTTATAAATGTATCACTTTGTCATCATGTTTTAAGACCCACCTGCCATTAGTACCTTTACCTGTAAAACAATTGTAGGCTGAAAGCAAAATTTATTGTAAAAAACATTAACTTTTATAGCATTTAACAGACTTACAAGAGTTAGCAGTTTGTTATACACAACTGATAACTTTATTAACAGGAAAATTGTAGAAAACTGAAACAAAGTGTTAAATCCATGTATTGCAACAAATGTCATGCTCTTATATGTCTAAAACTAAAGCTCTTTTCAGTGCAGCAATTTCCACTGAGAAATACGGTAGGTTTCCACATTGAGTAGGATGACAATATATTGGATTCTTAAAAAGAAAGATTGAAGGGGCACAGGGAAGCTAGGTGTCACTGGTTGATACAACTGTGGGAGGTTGGGGACTATGAACTGTGAACTTTAATTTTTGATGGCTGTTCAGATCTAACCAAAACACCACCATGTCATTTAAAGGACTTATTACTTATTTTGTGTATCTTGTATATTTGGGGTTGCATAATCTAGTCAAAGTTATAAAGTCTATTCTTGTTCTATTCTTGTAAAGTTGTTGGACCACATTTGGCCTTCAGAACCACATGGCATAGAATCTACAAGGTGTTGAAATCATTCTGCAGGAATATTGAACCTTACGGACAGTCTAGCATCTTGTAGGTGCAAATTAGATGCTCTGAACTGCCTATGCTACATGTTTCCAGATATTATCTTTAAGATTAAGCTATGGAGAGAGTGAAGACCAGGTATGCAAGGAAAACTCGCTGTCATGTTCCTTTTTGGCATAGTGCATTGTCATGTTGAACGTGGCCTTCTGTCATAGGGTAAATAGCTGTCCTGAAGGGATGGTTGGTTGGCCACAACGTTTAGGTAAGCTCTACTGTCCAAAGAATACGATAATTTGCATCCTTTTCAAGCTATATTCAATTGAATAGACTACACAGACAAGATTTGTATTGTTTGCAAATATTCACTAATTTTGAATTTGATACCTGTAACATGTTCATAAAAAGTTGGGACAGGGACAGTTTACCACTGTGTTACATTACCTTTTTTTTTAACAATACTCAATAAGTGATTAAGACACCAATTGTTGAAGCTTTGTAGGTGAAATTCTTTTCCATTCTTGCTAGCTGTACAACTTGAGTTGCTCAACAGTTCGGGGTCTCCATTGTCGTATTTTGCACCTCATAATGTGCCACACATTTTCAATGGGAGAAAGGTCTGGACTGCAGGCAGGCCAGTCTAGTACCCACACTCTTTTAGTACTGTTGTATCTTACTATCTATTACTATTACTATCTGTTGTAACACATGCAGAATGTGGAGTGGCATTGTCTTGCTGAAATAAACAGGGATGTCCCTGAAAAGGCCGTTGCTTGGATGGCAGAATATGTTGCTTCAAACCTGTATGTACCTCTCAGCATTAATGGTGCCTTCAAAGATGTGCAAATTACCCACACCATGGGCACTAACACACCCCCATACCATCAGAGATGCTGGATTTAAAATTGCTCTGAAAACAAACTGCAGACAAACAACATTATTTTCGGAGAGCAGTGGCTTTCTCCTTGCAACCCTTCCACGAACACCACCAGAACACAGTGTTCTCCTGATGGTGGACTCATGAACATTAACCAATGTAAGAGGGACCTTTAGTTGCTTAGAAGTTACCCTGGGGTTCTTTGTGACCGTGCTGACTAATACATGCCTTGCTCTTGGAGTGATCTTTGTCGGTCGACCACTACTGGATAGGGGAAAACTCTTTAAAGATGGTTTTGTAACCTTTTCCAGTCTAATGAGCATTAACAGCTCTTTTTCTGAGGTCCTCAGAAATCTCCTTTGTTCGTGCCATGATACACTTCCACAAACGTGTGCTGGGAAGAACAGACGTTTGATAGATCCTTGTTCTTTAAACAAAAAAGGCTGCCCACTCACACCTGATTGTCATCCCACTGATTGAAAACACTATAATCTTTTTGTGTCATTTGTTTAACTGGCTTCTCTTTATCTGCTTTAAGCACTTCTGATAATGTTTAGGTCATATTAATGCAGAAATATGGGAAACAGTTCACAAACTTTCAAG
>JAUZST010000830.1:0-11415 GCA_034779995.1 Parotocinclus haroldoi
GGTGTGTGCCTTTCCTAATCAAGTCCAATCAGTTCAATTAAACACAGCTGGACTCCAATGAAGGAGTAGAACCATCTTAATAAGGATAGGAAGAAATGGACAGCTTGAGTTAAATATGAGAGTCACAGCAAAGGGTCTGAATACTTATGACCATGTGATATTTCAGTTTTTATTTTTTAATAAATTTACAAAAAATTCTACGTTTTTTTCTGTCAAGTTGGGATGCTAAGTGTACATTGATGAGGAATAAACTTTATTGATTTTAGCAAATGGGTGCAATGAAACAAAGAGTGAAAAATGTAAAGGGGTCTGAATACTTTCCGCCCCCACTGAATGTCCCTGCTGAATTAATGTACAGTATGCATGGTATGGTATTTAAAAGTAATAGAATTCCTAGTGTTACGTATGAATCACACAAATAGCATGAGTGATTACGCATTTACACTTTTACACCTTTTTTAAACGGGAGATTTGAATGCTAGTTTACTAAGTATCAAGCTACCGAAGATCCAGATAAAACATGAAGATTGGCTGGATTAGATCTTGGTTTGTATGGCTGCAACTGGTAACAGCTAAACTTGCTTTACCTGCCTGGTTACAGTTTCAGTTCCCACTGTGGGTCAAACATTTTGATCTTTTTCAAATGGGCTGTGCTACTACTTCAGACATTTTGCCTAGTAATATCATTAAATAAAAAAAAGCCACAGAACCACCCTATGAAATTCCCTGACAGACAAAATATGTTTTAAATATGACCAAAACAAAAATTGTATTGATGTATGGACTTATGCAACCATTGTTTAATTGAAAGCACTATTATCTATAATAAAAACATGCTATCATTTCCAAATGTTCAGAGTGCAGCTGTTTAACTTTCTGAAATTTGAAATGGTTATCATCACATAAATGTGTTTGACAAAATACAACTGAACTCCGCTGTCCAAATTTGTCTCATTCTCTAATTCACACAGAAAATATTTGAATGTCCTTATCATAGCAGCATTGATTGGACTTCTTGATTGACTATCCTGCCTGAAATCCACATAGTTGTTTGGAATTAATTAATTAATTAATGTCATGTTACTTACCCATAGCAGGTAAGTGGTGGGTGTGGGTAGAGAACAAAGTCAATTGAAATGCTTTCAACTTGCACTGTCTTACACAAATATTCATGAATCAATTCTGATTTCTATAGATGGAAGTTTTTTAATTGCCATATATGTAATAGTGGTTTAGTGGCTCAGCTGCTTGCACATACCCCGTTATATTACCATGAAAATTGGGATAGTGCGTGTTTCACCATCACTGCAGTCCTGGCCTTTATGGCAGAGTGTTTAATCTTTTCATCGGACCAGGCGATCTTGTTTCTGACACACCTGCACACAGGATGTTTGGAGCTCAACCAGATATGGGTCATCCTTCTAACCAAGGCCCTTCTTTTTCGATGCAGCAGCAATTTTTTTCTCCAGATCTGTGGCTCCACAGTCTTTCTGAGCTCTACAGTCATTTCTTTTCTTCTTATGACATGGATTTTGCTCTGATATGCATGTCATGTCCAGTAAACTATATTTAACACGGCTGGACTCCATTCAAAGTGTAGAAACGTCTCAAGGTTGATCAAGAGAAATAAGAGGCTCCCCAAGTCCTAAATATCATGTCAAAGCAACGGGTCTGAAGCAACAAAAAAAGCAGAAAGGAAGGAAAGTTGCTTCTTCCTGTGGTTAAATGGTAAAATCCATGTTGTTGGCAAAAAATGTTTCCAGCATTTTATGACATGCCAGTTTAGGTCTTACTGTGTTTGTTCTATTCCAGTAATTGTTCTAGTGGTGGTTGTTTTGGGCAGGTTTTATAGTGCCAATGCATGCACTCTGTCATTTACCATTTGCTTTTAATTATATTGTCTGTCTGTTTATTCACTTGTGTCTTCAGCCTATACTTGCTTTGATAACCTTTTCTCATGCAGTGCAGGCAAATGTCTGAGACCACTAGTAAATATGCTTCTATTTAACAATATCATCACTAAAATGATATTAGCAGGCCATTTTGTAGACCTGAAATGCAGTGGCTGGAATACAGACATTTTTGTGATAAAAGTTTTTTTCATGGCATGGAATGATTTTGCAATTAATTACAATTCATCACTCTTAACAATATTAATGAGGTAATACAAATTACCACCATAAAACTGATGCAGCAAACTTTGTGAAAACCTAAATGTGTGCCACTCTCAAAAATTTGGCCATGACTTTGTATCATATTAATATTAAATCTCTCCTACAACAATTATAGATATAGTATAAGTATTAGTTCTTTCCCATTATACACTGACGTTATAGTATATTTCATTAATAATTATTAAATAATTCTTTCAAACTGGCTTAAGTTACTAGTGACTGTAATAATTGGTGTCAGTATAACAAATAAGTGTTAATATGTGCCACAGAATACTAAGTGAGATGTTTGCCTCCAATGTCCAGCTGAATCTCATCTTGTATCCATTCTAGAGGTCCATTCAACAGTGTACTTCTAATTTCACAGTTCCCCCCTAATAATTGCTCTAATCCTTCTAATTTTACAATCACTCATATATGCAACCCCAATTCCACTGAAGTTAAGACATTGTGCAAGACATGAATAAAAACAATATACAATGATTTTCAAATTCTTTTGAACCTATATTCAATTGAATGCACTTCAAAGACAAGATATGGAATGTTCAGTTGGATAAACTGCTTTTTTTAAATTTTATTTGATGCCTGCAACACGTTGGGAGTTGGGACGGGGCAACAAAGGAAAATGGAAAGTGGAGGAATGTTTAAAAAACACCTGTTTGGAACATTCCACAAGTGAGTGTCATGACTGGGTATTAAGGGAGCATCTCCGAAAGGCTCAGTTGTTCACAAGCAAGGATGGGATGAGGGATTTCATAATCAAGAGATTCATAGAATCTGGAGATATCTTTGCAAGGAAGCAACAAGCCCGAAAACCAACATTGCATGCCCATGACCTTTGATCCCTCACGGAGCACTGCATTAATACCTATTTATTCACATGGGCTCAGGAACACTTCAGAAACCATTATCAGTGAAAAAATGTGTAAATAAATATGTCACTTAATAATCTTAATATACTTAATATATCACGATAATCGAGTTTGCATTTCATTTGCATAATCAAAAAAACTCTCTTTTGACTTTTCATTTGCTTTCCTAATGATATTGTTTAATGTAATAAAATAAAAGCTTATGTTTTAATCGCTTAATAAGACTTCTGCAATTCGCCTCAGCAAGCTAGACATGAGCTTCAAAATCATTCAAAATCTTGAATGATGGCAACCCATTCTTGCCTAAACTGTGCAAAATATTTATCAAACCCTTGTATGTGGATGAAAAGCACCCCACACATGGATGGTCTCGGGATGCTTCACTGTTGTCATCAGCAAGAACTCACGGTAGTGCTCACCTTTTCTTCTCCAGACAATCACTTTTTCCAAATGTCCCAAAGAGGAAAAGAGCTTTCTGGATTATTATCAGCGCAAAGTTCAACAGTATCTCTGATGATATGGAGGTATATTAGTGCCTATAGTATAGGTAATTTGCAAAGGCAATTTGTAAAGGCACCATTGATTCTGAAAGGTACGTATAGGTTTTGGAGCAACATATGCTGCCATCCAACCAACAACTTTTTCAGGGACATCCCTGTTTAAATTAGCACGATAATACCAAACCACATCCTGCACGTGTTACAACAGCGTGACTTCGTAGTAAAAGAGTGCGGGTACTAGACTGTCCTGGCCTCCAGTCCAGAGTGGGGAGCGAAAAGTGAAGAAAAATGATAATTGTATTGTACGTTTAGAAATAAGTGGCTCGACTCCAAAGTCAGCAAACAGTATTAATGATACCGATTACCCAGGTAATCATGTTTGCTGGCTAACAAGTTTAAAAATCGCATATTCACGGTTCTAGTGAGTTGCAGAGACATCGAACAAGTCATTTCGATTATTTTTCATTTGCGTTCGGTTGTTCACTAAAATTGTGCGGGGAAGCAAATCAAGGTTACTCTCGAAGTACTTTTCTTTAAGACCACCAGGAGGCACTCTAGATTTGTGTTTAAGTAAAGCCCAACATGGCCTCCATTTGGTTTCTGTGATTAAAAAACATCCTCAAACAACAAGCCGTTTAATAGATCTTATTGTGGATTATTTTAACTAAACCTTAAGACTAAGTTCTAAAATTGTACTAAATAAGTATAAATATTTTTTTGGCAGAATGTTCTATTTGTCTGCAGTAAAAGTACGACTGGACACAAGGAATGTATCTTTTGCAGTTTTAAATCATTCCAAATACATTTCCAAGGGAAAATGATAAATTCAAATAAAGATTTTTTTTGACAGAAATCCACTGTAATACATCACCAGTCCAGCAGAGGGGGCATTAACTGGAATTTTTCAAAGCCATCACTACACCTAACACTCGCAGTGACTCCCTGTAAGGATGATCAGCACTGATTGGACGCCATGTTGATCTAACAGTAAGTTAAACGTTTTGTTTTGCAGTCACACCACTGATCTCTGTGCTACTGAATACTAGACTGTTATGTTAGGTATTTCTTGGAATGTTGTTTGGTCATTGTTTATATGCTGACTTGTACTTTGATTACTTGAAACTGCTGGCTTGAGATATGCAACTGTTTACACTTGAAGACAAAACGTCCACAATATAAACTTCTAACTTGAAATGTATTTGAGCAATCCATGTCAGATAAAATGCCAAATCAAGAGGATTTACCATCCTCATAAGATGATGGGAATATCAATTGTTTAATGAATGTGTCTAAAATGCTGTGTCCTCCCCACATTATTTCACGTTTGCACGAACTTTGTTATAGCAGACTGTAAAATGTATTAAAAATCGAAACTGAATACAATAATCATAATTTTTGTGGATTTTATGTGGCGACCTGAATGTTGTATCAATGCATCTAAAACAACAAAGGGGTTACGCAATTTCCTTGCTCCTTGTACCTGTGGGATAGCTGTTAATTCTGTATTAGGCCCATATTTTCTGATGTGGTTACAGACTTTCTTGGCAACTTCACGGCAGGAAATTCTAACCTTTTAAGTTTAAAATTTGTTGATTGTTTGAGTGTGAGCAAACATGCGTTACTTGATAGCCACCCGAATTATACCGCTCACAAAAATAATGTGAATGATTATAATCTCGAATCTTGGCGATATGGGAGAAGAACAAGGAGAGCACTTCCATCCAGACAATGGAACGTGGGTATCAAGGCAGATGGAACAAAAACATTATGCTAGAGTACTGCTGGTGTTTACAGTGTTACAACCCTGATCATAACTATTCCAGAGCATCCGAAAAGAGATCATTTCTCCTTAATAATGAATATTTACACAACTATTGCTCTCTTGGGTATAAATAGACTTTCTTGTTTGAAACAAATATTATGTGCTATCGCTACTTCAGAACTTCTTATTACCCTTGATATTTGACTGTCTAATCTTTAACATTTCTTATTTGTAAAAAATATTGACAAATTGCATATTTTTACTTTATACTTGGAACTTTTTAATTGTGTAAATTAGCAAAAAAAAATCTGCAGAAAACCTTATTTCAAATGTATACCAGCGTTATCGTTTGTACTTAGCATATGGTGCCTTTTAGTGTCCAATAATAATCAATCAGCATTGATGGATTCCAAATAGCCTGACATGATTTTTCCATGGCCACACTATCCTAGTAAAACCTTTCACCTTGTTCATCGCTGACTGAACCAAGATCAGACAATCACTTTGGTGCTCTGTAGTTGCCAACAAAATTCTCAATAGCGTTCGTAAGTGCCTTCCATGCTATTGTCTCTGGCTCCACTAACAGAACTTTGAAATCCCTGTCATTGATGACGTGTATGATTTGTGGACCAACAAATCTTGGCATCGGTTATTCTTGGAAATTACGCTTTGTTCATTGCTTTCACTATGTTTTTTCACGTTATTTGTTTTGGCTCGGAAAATGGTTTATGCTCCACACATTGCTGCTGAGAATAAAATGCTTACAGGGCAGCCAGTTATTTTAATATATTGTGTTTCTTTAGCATGACTATATCATTCAGTACGTTGCATATTTGACCTGCATTACTAGTAGCAGTGTTTTTTAGCTTTAGATTACCACAGCTGGTCTAGTGTATGTGTTTCGACATCAGTTCCATGTTCTTTTAGATTTCTATCATGTGTACAGCACAGCCAGTGGGTATTAAAGGGTGATTACTGCCATTGTGTAACAGGACAGCTTTCTGGGTTAAGTTTGAACAATCCATCATTGTCAGTGCTGAAACTGAAGTTGACTATAAGTGCAAAGTTTGTCAGTTGTTTTTTTGTGTTTCCAAAAGATTTGTTGAAGCATGTTTGTGTTTGGTGATAAACTTCAACAGAATAACAGCGGGGTTTAAGACCCTGACCAGGTCATTTCATTCTGACCTTGTTGTCTGATGAAGATAACTGGAGAGTGTTTTCCACGTTTGGTTCATGTGCTGTTACATCTTCATTTGCGCCATCTAGAGTCCTTGTCTCTGTTGGCTTCAGTACTGCCAGACTGTCATCATGTGGCACTGGTCCCATGGCTGAAGACAGATTGGGATATTTAAATTATTTATGCAAGGTACATTTGTCTGACAGTGACTTCTGTGTCCATGCTGTGTTGCTTCTGTTTTTGGGGAATGAAAATGGCAATGACTTCTAACTACCTCTCAATTTGACTGCACATGTTGCAGATAAATAGGAGCCCAGGGTGTGCCTTGGTAACCAATTATACATCCAGTGTAGCACTCCCAGGCTTTCTTAAGTCATGTTGCCTCTTAAGAGTATGCTTGTCACAAATATAACAGAATATATCACCGCTTTTGCAACACTGTAGCATGACTGTATTAAATCTGCTGTAATAAATTCTGCTGAGCTGAAGACAGTAAATCCTATTGATAAGTAAAAGCTAGATTTATTTCTATAGAACATTTTACAATATAGCATTTTCCCTAAACATTTTTACAATTTTTCTAATATCCAAACCCAAGCCCAAATTAAGCAAGCCTAGCACAACAGTGACAAGGAAAAACACTCTAAACATTATAACAAAGGAACCTTGGAGGACCAAGACTCAAAAGGTACTCATCTTCTTGGTGTGACTCACTAAACTATTGCCTGCATACACATGCCTCAGCATGCAGCCAAGTAGATCCTGTATATACGAGCAGCTTTTCTAGCCTGTTTGCCATCATCTAGTCTAACTAAGCATAACCAGAAGAGTTGGATAGCACCTACACTGAGTGCAAAATGTAATTATAAAATGCCCTCTGTCATACAATCACAAAACTCTTCCACATTCTTCTAAACAAGAAACTTGCAAATACTAACATCTAAACTAAACTACCACTAAAATCTGTTTGTAAACTATGTAATGGGGATACCATACGCTGTTTTTTAAAGGTTCTTCATAAAATCTATTTCTATTCAGGTGTAAAACACATGAGCTCCGATAAAATGATCAGTAAAGAAAAGCAAGATTTTGTTTGTTTAATGTTGCATATAATTGACAGGAGCAAGCTTACAGTACACTAGTCAGACACATTCACATTGGGTCAATTTACAGCATCCAACTGACCTAACACTTTGGAATGTGGGAGGAAACCAGAGTAGCCGGAATAAACCCATGCGTATATGGGGACCAAACTCTATGCAGTTGACTGTGCTAACCACTTGTTCCACTGTGCCTCCCCCCAAGAAATCAGGGAAGAAATCAAAATGACAGTTTTAGTAAGCGGCGTCTCGGTTTCTGTTCTGAATCACAGCAAGGCAAAATGGTTGGTGTGTGATATCCGATTTAAACTTGGTCCTCTGGCTATTTTTTTAAGGTTCCGCTGGGTATAATGAGAGGTTCACAGCAGTATTGCATGGAGCAGTCAAAGTATGTGCAGTTTATTGGGCTTATGTACTGATTCATCAATTCAAAAGCAGAGTACACTGAACATCCCAGGTTTCCTCCCAGTGTCTCACTTGGCACCAGGTACTGTGGGAGAAGGCTTTGTTCTCACACTCTCTCCCTCTCACATACACAAGCTCTTGCATTCTCATTTGCCAACTAACACTCTTTATCTTAGACTGCTTGTGGTATACTCTATCATATCCCAGATAGATTTCACACCCACCCACCATACTGGCAGGCATTAATAACAGACGTGCTTAGATAGAACAGTGGGGCACGTTACCAAACAGCACATCTGGGGCTGGACAGACACAGCTGTTTGAACATACCCACACACCAAATCTAAGGCTGTAGGTAGATGTGGGGATAAGATGTGCATATTTGGTTCCTAATTTTGACTTTGTTTCATGCAAAAGTGTCATGTTGGGGGCTGAAAAGCATAACCCAGCAATACCCTACATCAAGTTGACTGTCTAATACAAAGAAAAACAGCATTCCATTTGTAGGCTACAGAGGACTGCGGGCACCATTAGACTGTAGAGGTTTAGCTGTTAAGGTGCTGGGCATGTGGGCCAGAAGGTCCACCATTGAAATCCCATCTCTGACAAACTGCTAATGTTAGGCTCTTGTTTTGTTGTTGTTTCTGCTAAGAATGAATTAAACAAATAGTAATTCTTAGCCATTATATATTTTTTGTATAATATATTATTGGTGATTAAAACATCACTGATTGTATGGTGCTGAAAATGCTTCTAAATAAAGAAGAGATTGAAAGAATGCATATCTCATACAGACTACTGTTATGTATATTATACTGCTCACAAAACTTAGTAAATAGTGAGTTAAAATATAATGAAATATCCCCTAATTTCTGTGAGCTGTGTAGCTATCTGGAAATAACATCCAAGTGTTGGTTCAGAAAATGAACTGTGGTGTACTCAGGCAAAACATGTGGCAAACTAAATACAATCACAGACTGTGTATAAAAATGTGATTTCTTATTTCTTTACTGTTTTCCTCTCACAGTCCATAGCTGACTTAAGTTAATTTGGTGTCTGCGTGTGTCTGCGTGTGTCTGCGTGTGTCTGCGTGTGTGTCTGTCTGTGTGTATGATGGATTAGTGCCCTGTGTAGGATTGTTCCTGCCTGGTCCTGAGCACTTGGCATCCATTTTTCCAAAAAAGACCTGGAACACTGATTCATTTGACCACAATTCACATTTTCACTGTGTGATGACCCATCCAAGATGCCTCTGAGCCCAGAGAAGTAAAATAAATGAACACTGTTAGCCAAAAAGACCACATATCCACATTTTATGGTATGTGGCTGTGTTAGTGTCCTTGGCAAGGGTTATTTTTTAATTTTGTGATGGTAGCATTATTGCAGAAAAGTCTAAAAGAATGCCAAATAAGTCAAATCAGAACAAGTTAGGATTGAAATAGGTAAATCTGTCTTTTTATTTTTTGAGGTGATGTTCACTCACAAACATTGACATTAGCCAATGCGAGAGGTCTTTAGTTGTTTAAAAGTTACCCTAGATCCCTTCCCAGACTATTACACACACTTTGCATTTGGAGTGGTCTTTATGACACACTTTTGAAGAACAGACTTTGATCATCCCACTAAGGGATCTTCTGCCAAACTTTGGTTATCAAAACCCTTTCCAGGATGCTGCATTTCTACCAAATCAGGATTATGATCACCTATTTACATCAACTTTTTAAAATCACAATTTAAAATGAAAGAAAGTTGATCAGACAAAACATGAAATACAGTATCTTGTTTTATACTTGTTTTATATTGGGTTTGTAATTCAATGTTCCAACGTTTTCTGGTTGTTAACTTGATGCTTATTACACCAAGCGCATCCTTATGTTAAGTCTCTGTGAGTCTTGTGTAAATTTAATGCAAATTAGAATTGGGCTTTTGTGGATATTAAAACTTAAGTTAAAAGTTTGATACATTAATTGACAACATGTATATTTATGCTGCAACAGTCTTTAATCCATATGTCACCCCAGCAGCACCACAGCACAGCTATAAGAGCAGGATCAGATGCTACATGGATGGATAGAGAAATAAAAGGAGTTGACCTGTGCTTTAAGTTGTCCCAATACAGACAGCATTTACATTTATTATTTTAATGCTTTTGTGATGTGGTTTTTATACGTTTTTAACCTCATGCGTTTACATTTGTTAGTCAAATATGTTTCAAGTCAGTTAGTTTAACATCAAATTTGCAAACGATGATCAGTGCTTCAAACAGTTTTTGTTTATTATGTCTTTAAATTAGTTTATGGTAGCAATTTGAGAAGTTTATCATATCATAATATGTCAGTTGTATGGAACAGCTACGGATTAACTACAACACAGAATAAGAATTCTGACGGCCACAAGAACCAATGTAATGTAATTTGCCCATGCCCAACAGAACAGAATAGTCCAGAACAGCTTGGCAGTACTTTGGGAGTGCAATCCTCCCTAATTAAGGCATAGAACTTTTTCTGTGTTGTAATCTAAACATAACCTGTAAGTTTGGGGTTTTGTTGTTCTCAAATATAGGAAATAATATTTGTAACTGAAGTGGCATATTTTCAAAACGGGGTCTTCTGTTCTGTACTTGTATCAGATGTTGTGAAATTTAGTCGGGTTAGAAAACCGACACCTGCAGCCATGCAGAAAGAAGAGAAACATTTCAACTAAACTGTCTTTCAAAAATGAGGCGGGCATGTTTTTCATTGCGGCTTAATCATAGGTTGTTATACAGTGAGCTTTTACTATGTTTATATGACACATCAGATGCATAGATTTATGATCAGCAATCTAAGCTTTGAAAATGAATATGCAGTGAAACACAGACCCCATCATGCTGGACAGAGGTGTAATTATTGTTTCAAGACAGCATACGACAGGGATGTCTGACTAAATCATCACAGCTTGGTAGTATACTAATTGTTCCCTCAGTATATAGTGCATTAACCCTTTCATGCATGAATTATTAAATAGTGGAGATGGATTTTTGTTCAATTATTTTTCTTACCTGCAAACAAAATTTAAACATGTCCAGTTGTTTTATTTAGTCAAAGATCATGTCTGTTCATGTCTGCTTACAAAGGTAATTTTTTAAATTACATTTTAACACCACAGTTCAATTTCAATGAACTCACCATTCATTCAAAAACAAAGATTTACTGATGCCATTAGGGCAGGTTCAGGGACCTCTGATGCCATTAGGGCAGGTTTAGGGACCTCTGATGCCATTAGGGCAGGTTTAGGGACCTCTGATGCCACTAGGGCAGGTTCAGGGACCTCTGATGCCGTTAGGGCAGGTTCAGGGACCTCTGATGCCGTTAGGGCAGGTTCAGGGACCTCTGATGCCGTTAGGGCAGGTTCAGGGACCTCTGATGCCGTTAGGGCAGGTTCAGGGA
>JAUZST010000830.1:11515-36950 GCA_034779995.1 Parotocinclus haroldoi
TAATACTTTTGGTCACATGTTTGTTGTGTCCTAATACTTTTGGCCACATGTTTGTTGTGTCCTAATACTTTTGGCCATGTTTGTTTGTGTCCTAATACTTTTGGCCACACGTTTGTTGTGTCCTAATAGTTTTGGCCACACGTTTGTTGTGTCCTAATAGTTTTGGCCACATGTTTGTTGTGTCCTAATACTTTTGGCCTAGAACATCACACACTTAATAATACCTCATTTCGAATAACAGACCGTTGTGGTCCATGTCCTTCCACTTAATTTTGAAATACACGGATGCAAGCGTTCTTCTGTCCCTCCTTCATCCGATCACTTTCTCCTTTCCGACCTCGGAATGTTTTCTCAGATTCTTCTCTTCCCCAAAAAGCTGTGACTGAACTGCATGAAAACACTTGATATAATCTTAATCTCTGCGAGTTTTTATTCAGATTAACATATTCCACTAGTGGTCCATTATCCTAAATGATAAATGTGATACTGAGAGTAACAGTACTTCCAAATAAGACTAGGGACGTACCGATAAATTACTCGCGTGACAAACCACGATCATTTCTACACAAGATAACGTCCCGATTTTTGAGCGACAGGATCCTTGGATTAATCCAGCAGTCAAAATAAAAAAAAGTAGGAGATCATAATCTGCGATAAAATGTTACGCCGTTTATAACGAAATAAAGAGATCAGCACGTTCCTAATCGAGCCTAATGGGTACCGTAGTAAATACTCGACTTCCTTTAGTAATCCTTAAATACGAGTGTGTACCGTATACGTGGTTATTACGTTATATTTATCTGTCGATACGCTGATATTTCATAAAAACAACCGATATGTACTGTAGTGCATTTATAGGTTAATTACAAATGACGATTCTCATAACTCTGCTGCGATACGGGCTGCTCATCAATATGCTTTTTATTATTGCATTAAACTAAGCCTGCAAATGCTGACCGGACCTTTTACCTTTTACATGTGGGTTTGTGTCCTAATACTTTTGGCCATATATGGATTTGTGTCCTAATACTTTTGGCCACATGTGGGTTTGTGTCCTAATACTTTTGGCCACATGTGGGTTTGTGTCCTAATACTTTTGTCCATGTATGGGTTTGTGTCCTAATCCTTTTGTCCATGTGTGGGTTTGTGTCCTAATACTTTTGTCCATGTGTGGGTTTGTGTCCTAATACTTTTGTCCATGTGTAGGTTTGCGTCCTAATACTTTTGGCCACATGTGGGTTTGTGTCCTAATACTTTTGTCCATGTATGGGTTTGTGTCCTAATACTTTTGTCCATGTGTGGGTTTGTGTCCTAATACTTTTGTCCATGTGTGGGTTTGTGTCCTAATACCTTTGGCCACATGTGGGCTTGTGTCTCAGTACTTTTGTCCATGTATGGGTTTGTGTCCTAATCCTTTTGTCCATGTGTGGGTTTGTGTCCTAATACTTCTGACCACTAGTGGGTTTGTGTCTGAATAACTTTTGTCCAAATGCGGGTGTGTGTCCCAATACTTTTGGACTTGTGCAGGTTTGTGTCCTAATACTTTGGGCCACATGTGGGTTTGTGTCCCAGTACTTTTGGCCACATGTGGTTTTGTGTCCTAATCTTTTGATTTTCCATGGATTTGTTAATTGTATTTAGCAGTGAGCAGTTAAAGCCTTGCGTTTGGACCCCAGATTTAAACACTAAAAAGTGACTTCTCAGAAATAAGCCTAGTAGAAATGTTAAAGAAGCCTAAATACCTTCTGTCTAAGAAGACACTTTTTAGTACATCTGTTCTGCTTCTTGTACCTGCAGTGTATCAAATGGATAGCAGGGGGGTAATGTTGGGGGCTTTGATCCACTTCTTTACGTTCAGAAGTTATTCTGTAGAGGAGCTTTGATGTTAATTTTCCAGGTTTATGTGAGGAATCTGTCCTGATTACTGCCGATCTGGTTCTGTGAGAGATTATTTTTGTGTTCGGACGCTGTACTCAGTACTTACTGTAGTTGATAGCAGTTTAGATCGTCCTTTAGATGCTTTTTTGGTCAGTTCTTCTATACTGTCTGGTAGCTCTGCCATAAAGCCGAGATGGTTTTGGTGCTGCAGTGATGGACCTTCTGGATGTTTTTCCCATCTACATCTTTGGAGCGCAGTCAGAGAGACCATTGGATTCATGGTCACCTCTATTACCAAGCACCTTCTTCCCTTGATTAATTAGTTTTATGGGGAGGCCAGCTTTTGGTAGAGTCCAGATTCTTCCAAACTTCTTCAGTTTAAGAATTATGGATACTTTCAGAGCTTTTGTAGCTCTTCTTTAGATCTGTGGCTCCATGCATTCTTATCTCTGAGCTCTACAGGTAATTTCCTATTCCAATCTCCTATTGGTTTGGGTTTTGATCTCATCTCTATCTTTGTCTGTGAGATCTTATATAGACAGGGATGCATCTTTATAAGTCATGTCCAATCCACAGAATGTACCACAAGTGGATCCAATAAGGGCGTAGAAACATTTCAAGGATGATCAAGAGAAATTAGAGGAACCAAAAGTAACCAACATGTAATAGCAAAGAACCTGAATATTTACAATATGTCCACTTTCTCATTATAAGGTATTGGGTGTTTATTTTTTTAATTGTAGCACAAAGCCTCAATGTAACTAAATTTGAAAAAAGTGAAAGAGTCTGAAGATTTCCCCAAATGCACTGTATAAAAGCATAATGATTTATTACTGTAACTATTTTGTATGGAACATAATTTACTCATCAGGATTCTGAATGATAAAAACTGATTTCCTGGCTGTGAGAGTCCTTGACCTCTGCCTGCACCAGAGGGGGGTTAATGACAAACCGAAATGAGCAGTGTGATAGCATCAACACACACACACACACACACACACACACACACACACACACACACACACACACAAACTATCACATAATCATCACGATAAGGCTTGAGATAACATTTGGCGCTCGGTGTTAAGGTGAACAGCCCATCTGTAACACACACTTTTTAAAAGTCAGACATGCAATCTTCCTTCTCCTCAGAGGCAAAGTCTGTTTCCATGACAACAGGAGGATGAAGGGCACTGAAGCGCCAGCCCAAAAAAATCACCCTCCGGACTGGCATTTAATTTAGGGAACAGAGTGCTGTTTGAATCCCAAAGCATGCAGGAATGAAAAACATCACACCCTGCTCTCTGCATGTACTAGCTCTAAACAAAAACAACAACAACAAATTCACCCAGATAGAAATGTTGGATTGCTACAGAACGCGGGCTGAGGCAATAACACGATTACAGGGGAGCTCTAATGAATGCTCCTATAGTGCTGCTTTATAAAAAGGCTCTCAGAGGCTACTTAAGGGTACTGTACCTCAGATAAATACCTGCCAGTTGTCATTATCTCACCAAGAGGTACACTACCCTTAAGTAGTCTCTGAGAGCCTTTTTATAGAGCAGCACTATAGGAGCAATAATCTCAGCTGACATACTTTCAGAGGGGACATCTATGGACTGAGACAAGCAGGATGGTCATTTCATTTTTTCAAATTAGTTCAGTTTCCTGGCATGGTTGTCTCTAGGTATAATACTTGTTTCTGTCACATTCTACATCATTTGTGCTGAATTATTTATTCATTCTTTTTCCTTTTTTTAACCATGCTTAACCTATTTAGGTCTTTATGAATGCCCCAGACAGGGTGCCCATCCATAGCATGACCCGTCAGTAATTGCGTTTGCAGCAGTCTGCACCCTGAGTGTTGGCCATCATGTTTGCACTTTATAATAATGAACCCTCGATGCAGTTTGTGTCAGTGTACATGTCCAGAGATATTTGAAAACACTCCAGCAGTTGTATCGTTCACAATCAAAACCTCTTACACCGAGTGATTACTTGGTATGGGTTGGCACGAGCCTGCTAAAGGGAAAATCAATAACGCACGCAATCCTGCAGGCTGATTGATAAGGCTGTTACGGGGAGAGGCTCGTTTTAAATTCATGCCGCTAAATGTATTCACTAAGCAACAGTGTGACACCTGAGAAGAAAAGAAAGCTCGATTCTCGATCATTAAACTGCAGCCACGCAGATTCTCTGCAGAAACCATTCCTGCATTTCAGGCCTGTGACACATTCCAAAAGAAGTCAGGCCAGATGATTAACAGGTGATTCTTTGTGGAGTAAAGATGATCAGTGGAACTCCAGTTTATAAAACGAAATTTATTTATAAGCAATGTACCTCAAAGTAAGATTTTAAGGGATTTTGATATTTCCCCCTTTACAGCATAATATCATTAAATGAATCTGGAGGAATTTCAGTCCTAAAAAGCCTAAACTGAAGAGGGGTGATCTCTCTCCGCTTCCTCAGACGGCACTGCATCAAGAACCAAAATTCATCAATATCTGATAAGCACATGAAGAAGAGATTACTTTATCAAGCTCTACAATACAGAGCTACATTCAAAAATACCCCTTAAAACTTTGCTGTACAATAAAGAAGCCTCATGTTAACCATTGCCAGAAGCTCCGCCCACTTCTCTGAGCTTGGAGGCTAGGATGGACCATCATCCTTGGAAATGGGGATTGTGCTCAGACCATTCAGGATAACAGGTCTTTTTTGGTAACAAATGCATGAATGGATTTTTATTTACAAAAAAGCTTTCTGCAATGAAATTAAAACGCTACCCAAGCTTATTATCATACCTTTATTCTTAAACAATCTCTTACGTCATTCTGCTTCGTTAGATCAATGCATATTTTGTACATCATCTCATAAGTCATAATGCATATTCATATGATAGTGTTTACATCTGCAAACATGAAAAATAAACAGTTCTGGTTGTTTTTTTCACAGCGAAAACATAACCCCGCAACCCACATTTCGGCTACGTTTAGGGGGTATCCTTGGTACGTTTCACACCCTCCCACCCGCGAACCCCTCTACCCGGTCTAGTCTAGATAAGAAGAAACAGCATTCCTGATTCATGCGTTTGAGTCCGTTGCAAAGAAAAAAGGTTTCTGTCCCAGCAGTCTCAGGCTCAGCTCTCAGCACTGCCCCTAGTGGAAGACTGACAAATATAGCTCGGCGCTTAACACGACAGTGCCCCCGTCCACACCCTCTGCCTACGGGCCAGTCTTTGTGCTTTGGCATGGACGGGGAGGTGACGAGAACGTTATAGACCATGGACTTGGGCTTCCTGAGTTGGAGAACGCTTGGGAAAGAAGGTATGTCGCCCTCTGGAGGCGTAAAGCTGGCTCAGCGCAGGTTTTTCTCCAGCTCAGAAAATCTGGAATCAGGTGACAGAATTTTGGGCATGGGTCAGGCTAAATATTTACAGATTCACCAGGGTCCATCAAGTTCCAGGCTGCGGTGGATTCCATCAAGATCTAAGATTGGGTGGAATGGAAAATAAATGACAGAAGAACTTCTGAACCAGAGCTGGATCTGTCACAAGAGAGCCCTGTTTCAAGAAGAAACCCTCAATCTCAGGGATGGACAAACCGTTAATTCCATTAGCTACTACAAAAATATCGAGTAGATGCATGTGAATGAATATCGGGGGGACTTCGTTTAACGTCCATTTGCTTTAACATCTGAATGACAGAAAACTAGTTTGAATAACATTCGTGACACCTGCTGGCAGAAAAGGGAATTGCAGTCTTGAAGGGCCAGCTTTTCCATTTTCTTTTTCAGTTTCAAGTTTTAAAAATGATCCAAAGATAGGAATGACTGTATTAAACTGTACATATTTGCTTTTCATGTATATTATTGCTTAAAATAAAACCATGTGCAAATGATCTAAGCTACAATGTGACTATGATATCTGATCAACATTCTCAGATGTTTCTCAGATTAAATAAAGTTTCTTTATTAAACTTCACGCAGTACTGAGGTTAAACTGAGGTTTTTTCGTTGATTATGACTTCAGTCTTAAGTTAACAGACTACATTGACCCACAACAGTTGCAGATGACAAGAAAAGCCATGTTTAAATAGTAAAATATTTAGTAATCAGGTCCAAAAACTATTCTGAAAGCCGATTCTAAACCTTAAAGTCCAGGATCAGCATCAGCCTGCAGACGGGATTGGAAGTACAAAAATATAACGCAGTGAATCTGTCTGACATACATACATATACATATAAATATATATATATATATATATATATATACACACAGATAAAATGTGGATAAATCTGCCTTATCAACTGATTATATCAATCTATTTATTCACTTATTTAAAAATATGTTTTTAGTCAAAAGATTGTGCTGGGAGATTCTGTCAGAGAGATCTCTGTGCTGCGAGTAAAAGAGGTGCGTCCCAAACCGTCCTCATTCTGCCACTGTTCTGATGTTGTGCATTGTGTTTAAGTTAATAAACGAATAAAATAAAAGCTACACTAAAGTTAGATTTAGTTTAAAAGTTGAATTTGTGCTGAGAAAAACAAATCATTACGATCCACCATCGTGGAGCTGTACAATATCACGCGTGTTCCATTTGTGTCCTGTCCCATGCAGTTGCAATTATTGAACACCAGAGGGCGCAGTCCTGCGATACACTCCCGGACAGGTTCTGCTCTCAGTGAGCATTGTTTGTTTGCTTTGTAAGTTATTTCAAATGGGTGGGAGTGTTACAACAGGACGTTTTGGTGCAGTAGCATTATGTAATTGCAGATCAAAATTTTATAAGAGAAAAAAAACAATTATTTGGAATTGTTATTGTTTAGAAACAAAAAGGAGCGGTTACTTAAGGTAAGCATTTTGTTATGCACTCTTTTAGTGGAAACACAATCGCACCAGAGACGCTCGGAGACGTGCACGCTTCAGTGAGAGTCTATTTTTTCAGTAGCTCCAGGCTGCTTTGGTTCCATTTCAGCACATTTTAAAGGTTTAGGTTTAAAGCGATCGAAGGCGGGTGACGTCCAGAACCACAAACACGAAACAACTCCTGAATGGATTGGGACAAGGACTTAACAATCGGGCAATAAAGACGTAGAAGAAAGACGTAAACTCTGGATGATCACGCTACAGATTTGTCCACCCCTGCTCCAAATAAATCATGAACATCAACATTCAAAGTCATTCATACACCACACACTAGCTCATAAATACTATCATTATACCATAAATATGAGCCAGCGCTTTCGTTCTACTGACGCGGCAAGTGTCGAGTGCAAAAGTGCGTTCACTAATCATTTAAAAAAAACCTCATCAATAATAATGTTATTTGCTTCATATAAAGAAAACGATCATCATAATCGGTACCTGTAACGCACAATAACGTGGAAGAGCATTCAGTGATTATCCTAACACGCTACTCCTTTATCAGTTCAAAACAATTCATATTCTGACCGTTCGACCTCCTGCCCATTGTGGGTTGTTGCATAAAGTCCAGACCCGGATATCATGTCTGGTTGGAGCCCCTCCCTCACCTCAAAGATCCTCCAAAAGTTTTCATAGGTGAGAGTTTGCGAAGTTTAAGTCCTGTTTTTTTCTTTTGTGTGTATTCACCGGAGGCTTGTTCAGCAGGCGGTGTGAGTGTGTGTGTATGTGTGTGAGAGCATGTGTATGTATATGCGTATGTGTTCAGACGCTGCTATGTGGAGTTCTGGTTCACAGCTTTGCCTCCGTTCATAGCTGGAGTTCCTGAGCTTTTCCTGGAGCGATGCTTCTCCTCGATCTCGTGCAGTGATGGCTCCCGGTACATGCAAACTGCAATGTGATCACAAAAACATAACATTTACACTGGAACAATAATACCTAGGTATCATTTACATTAATAACATGGAAACCAGACTTAATACTCAAATCACCAAACCATATCCCCTATAATCAAAATATCATAAGTAGATCCTGTCTAATCCATCGCATTATGACCAGATCCCTTATTATCCATTACATTATAACCAGGTCCCATATAATCCATCACATCATAATCAGAACTATTATAATAAAAACATCATGAGCAGATCTATTATAATCATCACATTATGACCAGATCCCTTACAATCCAATAAATATAATCAGGTCCCTTATAATCCATAACATCACAGCCAGCTCTGTTCTAATTCAAAGCATTATAACCAGATCTCTTATAATCGTCAAATGACAACCAGATCTGTTCGAAAAAAAAAAAAAAAAAAACAATATCACTTTTAATACATAGAATCATAACCATATCCCTTATAATCCATGACAACATAACTATAATCCAAAAAATAATAACCAGATCCCTTATAATCTATCACATCAGGAACAGATTCTTTATAATCCATCACATCAGGAACAGATCCCTTATAATCCATGAAATATAACCAGATCCTTTATAGTCCATCACATCATGATCAGATCATTTAATATACACCACATGTAATCAGATCCCTTATAATCCATTAAATACAACCAGATCCCTTATAAACCATCAAATAAAATCAGATCCTTTATAATCCATCACATCAGGAACAGATCCCTTATAATCCATGAAATATAACCAGATCCCTTATAGTCCATCGAATGTAGCCAAATCCCTTAAAATCCACCACATCATAGCATAAACTCTGTATATATAAACTCCACCCACTTTCAGTGATATCAGCGAGGGGGAGTAAAATCCTCCAGACATTATATTTTAGATATCCAGGTTCGACAGTACCTTCAATCGGTCGGGGTAGGAAGTGGGAGGACGGCTTGGTTTTCTTCACTCGGTTGCCCTTCATGACCTGGCCCTCTTTTGTGAGGCCCAGAAACCAGGCACGGCCCGACTCCTGCTGCCGGTACATGGTGGACGAGTAGATGACGTAATAGTTCTCGAAGACGGACTCCTTGAATTTACACTCAGGGGTAAAGACCTCCTGCAGAGCACAGAGACAAACAAAGGGTGGTTGGAGGTGATGGATCCCCGAGGGAGATCCCAGCTGGATGTGTGATCGAGCGGGGTTTGACAGAGCTGGGGTGTGCATTTCACCCTCACAGATCCCTTTATAATGTAATGAGATCAAATCCCAAGTTTTGTTTAGAGTCTCAAGATTTTACATTCTGATTAAATGTTTTACCCTTTTCTATATTAGTGTATATCAGTGTTCTGTCTAAATTACTGCACTCCAAAATGTAAGGGAAACAATCAAAATGATCCAGTCACTGAAATAAGATAGAGATGAAAGGGGCTCCTTCTTTTGTTTTTTTTTTTTATCTTACTTTTCTCACATTTTTCTGTCATCTTTCTCTTTGTTCCCTTTACTTTGTTGTGCTTTCTTTTTTTTTCTTTTTTTTCCCTAGTATTTGACCCTTCTGTCTACTTTTACTGTTTGTCTTTATATTTTATTTTTCAATCTTTTTAAAATAGTTCTTATATTAGATTTTTTTTTAACATCTCATTACAGGACTTAAGAAGTCACTTTGTGTATTTGACAGATTATGCTAATATTTACTAATTAACAGGGCTGGTAAATATAGATGTTTTTTGGGTATATGTACTTTGTTGGATCCTTTTTTTTGTTTCATTTACTACATATAAGAAAAAAGCCTGCACTTACTTATTTTTACCTAATTTATCTATAAATTGATGTTTATTAATAAATGAAGTTGAAGGAAGACAAAAACCATTAAATGAATGTAAGAGTAAATAAAACATATTTTCTCCACTTTTTCCATACCATGGTATAAACAATGGTAAAGCAGAACCACGGAACGGCTTATGCACGAAACCAGCAATTTTACAGCTGGAGGCTGGAGATGAAATCCATAATGCAGATATATGAACAAATGCATGCAGATGACAGGGTGGAATTAGGATGCATGAGCTCTGGAGTATCAGGGGCAGAGATAAACGGGCGGCGATGGTAGAGGTTTTACAGCCCCGTTTAAGCCTGACCAATCATTTACAGCCTGACAGGACCTTATTATTCTGAAGGCAGAGGCAGGTTGTGCTGAATACACATCACCCCGTCTAGACAGCCGTCTCATCTGTGCTGGACTAAAGGCTATAATCCTTATTCATACTGCTTCGTACGGTTAAATTACAGGCAAATGGTGATTCGTAGACACTCGTGCCACCAAGCTACTACCAGAGACCCAGCAGTGACACTCAACGTCCACACATCAGAGGTGGAATATCAAAATGATTGGCTATCTGACCCGCTCACATGGGTCACGTGCCAGGGGTACCCCAGCATGGCCGTTGCTAGGTGGTTGTTAAGTGGTTACTATGTTACCTCAGGTGGTTGCTATGGTGTTGCTAAGAGGTTGCTGGGGTGGAGCCTAGTGGTTGCTATGGTATCTCAGGTGGCTGTTATTCTTTTAGATGGTTAATATGGTGTTGCAAGGTAGCCACTATGGTCTCCCAGGTGGTCCTTAAAGAGTTGCTAAGTGTCTTCTAGGAGGATTATTAAGGTGCCCCAGGTGGTTGCTATGGTGATGCTAAGTGGTTCCTATGGTGGTTTATATGGTGTGCCCAAGTGTATTCTAAAAGGCTGCTAATGTGTTGTTAGGTGGTTGCTAAAGTTTGTCAGGTTAATGTTATGTGGTCTCTGTGGTAGCCTATGTGATTGGTGGGTTTTTTTCTAGCATTGTGGTATGAGAGGGGTGCCAAAATTTTCACACCCCATACATTCCTATGGGAAACAACACCCGGGGAAAATGTATAGCTATGCTGAATCTACATGTCTAATCAAAAAGCTGTATACAAGATTGGATCGCTTAATCAGAACAAATGATTATAACTCAAAAACTGTGGGATGAGATAGACAGTTAAAATCCAGAAAATTAAGAATAAATGAGTAGAAAGGGGAAGAATGATATAAACGGGATAACAGCACCGTTATGCTTTACAATGCGAATGCGTAACAATATTCATAAATATATGATACCGTTCGAACCTGGATGTCCAGATCCGTAACCGTTACGCCGCCCCATGCTCGGAAAAAGACACCAGTGTCAAAGCAACGGATGCAGAATCAATGAGCTGGCAACCTACCAAGCCATATTGGCAAAGTTCTACAATTCTGGACATATTGGCTTAAGAGAAGAAATAATTGTCCCAATGTTTCCTCCGCAGCTGTCTTCTCTGAGACGTTTTATAGCGCTCCAACAGTCAGCAATAAGGGTACATTAGCTTTCAGATAATCAACTTTAAGAGCAGCACTGATGAAATGAGGACTGAGGGGGCGTGTCGGGCAGAGGTCGCCCTGCCAACTGGCATCCCATTTTTAGCATATCACATTAGGAGTGTAGTGGTACATGCATTCATCATGAACTCTCATAGGTTTAAACTGAAGCAGCATAAAAACAGAACTTCACGCAAATACCAAGCACCACCACTGGACCAACAACAAGGTAAATTTAATGAAACGGCACAAAATGCCAATCACAACTAAGCAAAACTCGCCAGAGAAACAGAACGAGTTTGCCCAGAGCCCTGGCATCAAACCCCATTCAATGCCTATGTGCAGATTCAGAGCCTGACACCACTAACTCCCTTGTAAATCCCCACAGTCACTTTCCAATTTTGCTCAAAGGCTTAAGAGCCGTGAGCAGTCGGTGATGAACTTTGTTTATTAAAAGCAGCAGAGGGAAAGTAATTGCGTGGGGGTGGTGGATGGGTGGGCACGCTGGCATGCATTTTAATCAGCCGCGTCTCGTTGGTGCATTGAAAAGCATCAGAGAATTAATAAGGGAACGGAGCCGGCTCTTTATGCCCGAACCGCAGGATGCAGAGCTTTGATTTACGGCCCTAAATGCACTCGGGCGTAGTTAAAAACGGGGCACTTAAAGAGCAGAGAGAGTCGGGGATGCCAGCGTGCAAAAAAAATGTAGGACACACAGTGGGCATGTTATAAATAATGGAAAAGAAATATTGCGCTGAGCATGGAAACCCCGGCGATCCTGTGCTTAATACTACATCATCCTACATCATCCAACCCTGCCCCTACCCAGGGCAACCAATCCAGCACCTAGCAGTGCCAACACCACAACTTTCCTGAGTCCTAATCACGCAGGTATCCTGTACAAACATCACACACATACACACACATACACACACATAGACCCCAGTCGTGATCTCTGGTTGTAGAAATAGCCGGATTAAAGAGATGACTGTGTGAGCCCCGGTGTGTCTGATCCGCTCGCTTCATCCAGCTTAAGTAAATAAGCTGCCTGCACTTCACACCTCCAGGGTTGCCATGTTGTGTCGAGCTCTCAGAGCAGGCTCGCTGCCAGGACGTGCCAACTAAGCGGGTATTAAAGCTTTATCAGGTGGTCTAAGTAGCCGACATAATCCAGCTGTACATAATAAATATAAAAACAACAACAATGGCGTTACTCATACTAAAAATAATAACAATAGTAACTACAGTATTAATAGTAATAGTAACTATTAATGATAAATATTACTCAGAAATAAACTAAAATAAACAAAAACTACTACAACCCCAATTCCAGTGAAGTTGGGATGTTGTGTAAAACATAAATAAAAACAGAATACGATGATTTGCAAATCCTTTTCAACCCATATTCAATGCAATACACTACAAAGACAAGGTATTTAATGTTCAAAGGAACACGTACATAAACATGTATCGTTTTGTGTAAATATTTACTCACTTTGAATTTGATACCTGCAACACATTCCAAATGAGTTGGGACAGGGGTAACAAAAGACTGGGAAAGTTGATAAATGCTCAAAAAACACCTGTTTGGAACATTCCACAGGTGAGTGCCTGGTGTTGGGTATAAAGGGAACATCCCCAAAAGGCTCAGTCGTTCACATGAAAGGATGGGGTGAGGTTCGTCACTTTGTGAACAACTGCACAAGCAAAAAGTCCAGCAGTTTAAGAACAATGTTTCTCATTGTGCAACTGGTACAGTTGCAAAGGAATTTAGGGATTTCATACTGTCTATTACTGTCCATAATATCATCAAAAGATTCAGAGAATCTACAGAAATCTCTGCAATTAAATGGCAAGGCTGAAAACCAACACTGAATACCCATGAACTTTGATCTTGCAGGTGGTACTACATTAAAAATCGACTTCATTCTGTAACGTATATTACCACATGGGCTCAGGAACACTTCAGAAAACAAAGTGCAAAGTGAAAGCGAAAACCACATACCAACAATCAACAAATGTTGCCGGCTTCTCTTCGTCTCTTTATCTGAGATGGACTGACGCAAAGTGGAAAAGTGTCCTTACGGTCTGACGAGTCAATATTTCAAATTGTCTTTGGAAATCATGAACGTCGTGTCCTCCAGGCCAAAGAGGAAAAGGACTGTCTGGATTGTTATCGGTGCAAAGCTCAAAATCCACCATCTCTGATAGTATGGGGGTGTGTTAGTACTCATGGCATGGGTAACTTGCACATCTGTGAAGGCACCATTAATGCTGAGAGGTACATACAGGTTTTGGAGCAACATATACTGCTATCCAAGCAAGGTCTTTTTCAGGGACGCCCCTGCTTATTTCAGCAAGACAAAGCCAACCCACATTCTGCATGTGTTACTACAGTCTGGCTTCGTACTAAAAGAGTGCAGGTACTAGACTGGCCTGCCTGCAGTCCAGACCTGTCTCCCAGTGAAAATGTGTGATGCATTGTGAAATGCAAAATATGACAACAGAGACCCCAGACTGTTGAGCAACTGAACTTGTTCATTAGGCAAAAATGGGAAAGAATTCCACCTACAAAGTTTGAACAATCAGTGTCCTTAGTTCCCAAACACTTACTAAGTGTTGTTAAAATTAAGGGTGATGTAACACAGTAGTCAACATGCCCCTGTCAAAACTCTTTTGGAACGTGTCGCAGGCATCGAATTCAAAAGGAGTGAAAATTTACACAAAACAATAAAGTGTATTTGTCAAAAAAATTAAATATTCATCTTTGTAGTGTATTCAATTGAATATGGGTTGAAAAAGATTTGCAAATCACTATAATCTGCTTTTATTTATGTTTTACACAACAACCCAACTTTATGGAATCGGGGTCATACAGCTACTTGCTTCTACAACTATTACAACTGTTTCTAGTACAACTACTAATGAATATTACTCAAACTACTAGAAACTACTAGAATCTCCTCTCTAAACACCCTCTAAATATACATTGCTTTTAATAAAAAAAATTAAACTGCTGACTAAATACATTAGCAGAACCACACGGTTTTGAAAACAGTTAAGTGTAAGATGACAGAAGCCTTTTCTAAGAGCTATTATGAAATGGAAAAGCTCTGCCAGCCGTCTGAGATTGATTCTCCTATAACTTGGGAAATACGTGTAATTAATCGAGGGCTTACAGAACCGAGTTGCATCATTAGAGCGAGGAGAAGAAGCAGCAGCCACAAACACCCCCCCCCCCCCTCGCACACAACCCCCACAATCACCCCCCAGATCTCAAAGCAAGAAGTTCCCCCGAAAATCTCCCGAGAAGCCGAGATAATGAGCAGGGAAACTTTGCTCTGTAATTACACCCCTGGAGAAGTTAGCAGTGTTTCTGCACCGGCAGATCAGCAAAAAGAGGTGCACCCTCCGAATTACTGACAACCATTGAGCTTTTTCTCACGATTTAATAACGATTAGGATTCAGAGCTGTGGGATGTGATTATTAGTTTTGGTTTCTCTACAGGATTTGTTTTTTTCTGCCAGTGATTGCAGGACTTTGGTTTAGCTCTGGCTGTAGTTTGTGTTTATCTCTGTATATCAGTAACGCTGCTCTTACACCAAACCACTTTAAGAGATTTAAGACATGACACACACATTTATAATGTAGGAATCAAATCCACAGAGATTTGGTAGAGTCTCCATCATTTGCTGTAAGGTGGATCAGGATCCCTGTCTTAAGTCAGGATTTTTCACCTCTTTATGTTACGTTCTAATAAAAATCAACCATGTTCAATATAATATCAGAAATTGTAACCATTTCTCAATTTCTTCATACTTTCTTTTATAATATTTTTATTTTTGCTTTCATTCTAGTTTGTATTGTTTCTCTCTGTCAATTTGATTTGTTCTGTTTTTTTTTGTCTTACCTTTTCAATCCTGTAGATAAAACAAAATGTGATTAAAGTTAAAAATGTGTTTTTATTCCAGTCTTTAAGAAGCCACTTTGTTTATTTTACAGATGATGCTGTTTTAATTTACTGATTATTTTTAGGTTTGTGTTTAATAAGGATTAATTATTATTATTATTATTATTATTATTATTGCTATTATTATCATTGTTACAATAACATCAACAGCAATAATAATAATAATCTCTAAAGGAATTAAGTTTTAGTTTTATAAAATAGTGACCATGTAAGATCTCCAGAGTTTATAAAATCAGAGTCTGGAACTAAAAACTCTAGTATTTGACTTTAGATATTTACATTTTTATTAAAGAGGCTTTTTTGAATTAAATGTCTTTAGATGGGATGCTGTATCTCAGCTCCAAAGCCATGCTTCTTAACGACCAAATACAAACTCAAATCCCGGCTAATAAAAGTCAGGATCGAGTTTGGTTGAAGCTTTAACACTGCCTGCTTGTTGATTTTTTTTTTTTACTAGATTGTGCTGAAAACATCAGTCAGAATTCATTCTTAAACACGATATTCCATCATCAAAAAGAGCTTGGGTAGCTAATGGATGTTAATATCCTCGTCAGCTGAATTTTAATGTGTGGCAGGTCACCCCGCATTAACGGAGCACTAATCAGATCCAATCTTTCCCAGGATGGTAAATGAATTCGAATTACTTACTGTAGAGCACAGGAGAAGATGAAAAACCACTCGCCTGGAAAGATCTGCGATTTCTGCCCAGAGCCGATGCGAATAAAAATTAATGTCCGAAGCACAGAATCGTGACCGTGTTCTACCAGCCCCAAAAGAGCCCAGCTAATGTAGACACGGACGTGATTCAACGGAGCAACACACAACTCTTATAATGCAACGTTAATCCTCTTTTAATCGGTTTGGAGTTTAGTTTATCCCCATGGAGTTAATTATTATATTCCTCCCTGTAACCCCGCTCAATAATATGAGCGTATAAAAGTGCGTTAAAAGTATAGCAATGTGTTGTTCTATAGAATGCAGAAGTCTGACGCGTACGGATTGGTGGACAGCAGCATTACTGTGCGTCTATTGGTTCAGATGGTTGGACCAATGAGAGGTAGAAGGAGGGAGATACCGCGGGAGTTGAAGAAAGAGAAGTTTTGTTAAGTCGCTCTGTTCGTGAGATTTAGAAAATCGAGTGGATTCATAGGCAAGGTGTCGTATAGCTAGTCTACAGACCTATTTTCGTCAATTATTGGGTATGTTACCCTTTTTTAAAGTTTCTTAACGGAACCTAACGGAAGTTTCAGTGACAAGCTGGTCAAGTTAGTTTTTCCGAGGCGAACGAGGGTAAAATACGTGCTCGGTTCGACTCCCACAGTTGGACTGCAACCTTTATACATTTCTTTAAAACGGACATTTTTGTTTGAACGACAAGGCACTCGTGAAACTCAACACGTGTTTGCGGGTATACTACGCTAGCATCATCATTCTCCAGGGAAAGAACGTGCTCGTGGGTTCGCGGACGTCTGGTCAACGACGCTGTGCTCCTTCAATCGACACAACACTACAACGTTTTAAGGTACTCAGTAAAACATACACACACACACACACACACACACACACAATTTATATTATAGTGTATAGTGGGGTGTTACATGCCTTCTTATTAACAGTATAGAGGTTACGCTCATATCTCATGTTTATGCTTTCGTTCTGTGTTTGTTGCTGGAGCCTCATGATTCTAACCAGGACTGGCAGGGATTAAAAAGCCAAAAAAAAAACATTTTACTGAAAGTAGTACATGAACTGGACTTTTCTTTTTAATGTTATTATGTCTTATATTAGCTCCATAACTTTGATGTTTGACTAGATAAGTGAAGCACCAAATTAAAATTCTTGGCTGAAGTAGAAATTTTTAGCATGCTGGCCTGCGAGCCGAATCTGAAAGGATCATTTTTCATTCCAATGTTTTGTTTGCATTTTAACTGGAATAGTAAATTTTCTGTTTTAAAGTGGATTTCAGTTGCTAGGTGGTTGTTAAGGTGTCGCAGATGATTGCTATGGCGCTGCTAGGTGGTTGCCAGGGTATACTAGGTGGTGGAAATGGTGTTGTTAGGTGATTGCTATGGTATTTCTGTAGTATCCTAGGTGGCTGCTATGGTGTCTCAGGGTGTTGCTAGGTGTTTGCTACCGTGTCCCAGGTGGTGGCTGTGGTGCGGCTATGCTGTTGCTAGCAGGTTGCTATGGTAACCAAGGCGGATGTTGTGCTTTTGCTATGTGATTGCTATAGTGTAGCTGAGTAGTGTTGCTAAGTAGTTTCTATGGTATCACAGGTAGTTGCTGTAGTGTTCCAGATGGTTGCTATGGTATTTTTAGGTGGTTGCTATGGCGTCCCATGTGGTTGCTATGGCGTTGCTAAGTAGTGGCTATGGTGTCCCAGGTGGTTGCTATGGTGTTGTTAGGTGTTGTTTTATTTACTTTTATGTTTCTTTGCTAAAGTCAAAATCAAATATCCTGCTTACAGAGAGGCAGAGAGAACAGAAAAATACTACATTAGGATTGTTATTATTACGCTGCCATTTAAACTATTTAAAACAGAATTTAAATATTAAGTGACATTGTAGTTCACATGTTCTGAAGACAGGGGACTCTTTTATAATCTTTGGGTTATTTGTTAAATAATAAAGGCTGCTAAACACACACAAAACAACATTAAAATCTTGGCTGTTGCTATGCCAACAGTAGAAGCGATGCTGATTGGTTACTGAGGTTTTATCATGATAAAATCTCTGCAAAACCAGAACGGAGGGCGAATAAAATAACGTTGTAAAAATTGAATTTAGTCTGGAAGATAACATCATTTTAAACAAGTTAAAATTAATTTACTGTCATCCAATAAATCACAGGTAAAAAACAGAGGTGTAAACATCTTCAGGACAGTCTCTGTGGAACCAGAGATAAACATCAGACCTTCCTCCTCGGCTGCCGGTCGTGTCTGAACGCATGACGTGTTCGGGGAGTAAAGCGTTTTCAAAAACCTGTCCTTTATTTTCTAAACGTACCACAGAGTCAAAGCATCTGGTACTATAGTCCGCCTCATGCTGTATGCCTGCTTCAGCCTGGCTGCCGATTGTGTTACTTAGCAACAGGAAAGAAGAAATTCACCTGACCTCACCACCCAGCGAGAACAGAGCGAGCTGCTTTCTCAAGGACGCGAGGGCAGAGACGTAAAAATGAGACGAGTGCAGCGCTATATGAATGAATGATTTGTTTAAATTGCAAAAAGAATCATATAAACAACAGAATATTTAGTTATTCCTATTCAGCCAGAGCTGTGTTGATAGAGAAACTCCGGGACACAAAGCAGGAATAAAGACTGGAACCTTCCTCAGGCATCATGCCAACTCGCATCACCAAGCAATTTAAAGTTTTTTTTTTCTATTAGGAACCTGTTCATGACTGGGAAATGCCTTGCTATCTTGTTTGGGGGAAAACTGGAGAGAAAACCTGGAGTGTTCGTATAGTTTTGGCCTTTAGGCAAATGACAGATTACTAATTAGGTCCTAACGACTGCGGGCTCCAAGCTGTCACTGCTGGATGTTTACTTCAGTTGGTTCCATTTTTCAAAGTCTAGTACAAGGTAGAGAAAAAGGCACCAAGCCTCCTCAGGTGGCTTAGATTTTAATTGTAAGAATTAAAATAATTTATGTGACGGGTTCATCAGGTTTCATGTGCCTCCATTAAAGCTCGATGGGGTTTATGTCAGGTGACTGTGTAGGAACGCCCATGACATTTAACACTACTTGATCTTCTTTGGTTGGCGAGTAGTTGTTGCACAGATTTGAGGTGTGTTTTGGGACGTGCTGCAAAGTGAATCCTCTGTGCTCTTAATCAGTAAGTAACTACATTTTCACTTTTCTCCTCGAGCTGACCTACCGACAACCCTTCCAGCCACACATACTAAGATGTTCCTTCACTTCAGCGTCACTCTACTGGTTTCCATTATCACAAACCAGTTGACCAGAAGGGCAGTAACTTTCTCCATCCTTCGGTTATCAGGGATCGATGCGCCTCCGAGGAATTTCCTAAGGTGTCTCTCTTTATCGGACAATATAACGCAGGTATATACCTCTTACAAAAATTAGGGGCTATTTCATTATGGGATATTCAATATTTAATACTTTATTTTGCCGTTATTATTTACAAACTTAATGCTAACATTTATCATCTAAGCCACCCAAGCAGGTCAGGTCCCTTTTCGATTCTACCAAGGTTTCTTCGGTTTCTTTTTTCCTTTCCACTGCTACCCTAGGCTTGCTCAGTTTGGGATTGGCCTTCATAAGATCATATAATATTTTAATGCTGATTTAAGATAATGCACCATTCTAAAAGGGGAGAATCATGGATGTAAATATCAGGATTTTGGGGGCACTAAAACCAAACACGAGGGAACAAATATAACCTCATTAAACCTACCAAATGACACATCCAGCAAGATATACTGTGCTCCCTGGATAATGAAGGGAGTAAGATGCGTTCCTGCGGAGCAGAAGAGCCTGTAATCGTGAGCTCAGGCTATTTCAGTTAAGTGGTTTCTCATTAAAGAGCGACGCTTCGCTCTCCTGCAGCTCTGCCAACAGCCAAACAAAAACGCTCAATATTCAATATTTTCCAAGCCCAAGATGGATTAACTCCACTAAAGCCATGTTGGTATTGCTTGTCTGAGCTTGGTAATTAAACACCTCTGATTAGTGGCAGACTTGGAGATCCGCTGGTGGATTCCATCCCTGTTGCTCTTAAACAGTTTCAGTCATTCTTACCAAGCCCAGACTCAGAAATCAGACATACTGATGCTTTATCACTTCAGGAAATGTCGCACGACTTCTCCCGAGTCCAACTGCGCTTAGCTTTACACCACAAGCTAGGATTCTGATCCCATCGTCTTACGATTAGAAAAGCTACGGATGAAACTGATTACATTGTGAAAGACATGGTGCTGATTCAGAAAAACTTGCAGACTGCCAAAGTTTAGTCTAATTATCATCATAGATTAAAAAACGATCCCAGAAAATGTTGAGCTATCATTTCATGTCGGTATCACACACCCCTATAGGGTTAATTTCTTTATTGGAAACCGTGGAGAAAAACTGACCTTTTTTTTTCACAAAGAAAACACGCCGAAACATATGGAGACATGCATTACACTTTTTCACAAACAAATAAAAGTCAGTAGGTTTTTTTTTTTTAGACGTTTAGTTCGTTATAACTCATGCAGATCCTGCAGCACTGCGCCTCCCTCGATGATTACAGGGGGCGCACAGCAGAAATGACAAAATATGAAAATAGAAAGAATTAAAGCCGTCCCCAGGGTCAGTGGGAGAAAACCCTGATGCAGGGTCATAATTGGTACAAACAGCCTGTTATCATTGTCGTTACTCACTCCACGTTTGATCCTGCAGATCTTAATGTGAACCTGATCTGCATCGGCTTTGTTTTTAAAGCAGCAGATTGAACAGGATTAGTTTAACGTCGGAGTTAATCTTTGGTGAAACGATCGTTGTTCTTTAGTTGCACTCATTCTACAAAATCCTTACACACACTCATTAAATCATCTCAGGAAAATGTTTTGATTGAATAAATGCAAATTCACTATATGCTTCCATCATTTTGGATCTTAACATTATTAAGAGTAACAGCTACATTGAATTCACTGAAATGTTCTCAGTTTTCGTCGAGTAAAACTAAATCAAAATCAGTCAGCTGCTAAAATCAACACTGTTTACGTTGAAAAAAGCAGCAGCTGGCACGACCAGTTCAGGAGGCTGGGGGAGCTAAAATATCGCCCTATTATTGTCAGCAAAATCAAAATCCCAGAAAATATTGAGATCATTTTGCTTCGATACGTGCCATTTTCAAAGTTGTTTACCCACCGCGTCCTGGCAGTGCCCGCCCGTCAGGTCGGACATTCACTGATTTACCCAGGGAACTGATCAAAGTGTTAAATCTCCAGCAGGAAATGAAATGACTCTGCTGCTCAGCTGACAGCCTTTTAAAGGATTAGGAGTCCCGTGACTGAGCACTGTATGAGTCGACGCTGGCTCTAGCTCACTGCGGCACACGAGCCCAGAGCTGAGTGGAACCCATCGTTTACCAAGCGTACCGTCAAGGCGCCTCTAGAACCCTCTTCTTTACTGAACGTTAAGTCTGTGTTTGGTGCAGAATTCTATTCAAACAATGCTGATAACCAATAAATAAATCACAGGACTTACCGAGCTATATAGGAAGCCTTCTCCATTCATGCCAATGTAGAAGCCAGCTTTAACACCCTGGATGGCCACCACCCTTAATCCGACTGGGATGAGGTTAAAAAGGGCTGAAACGCACACAAACACACACACACACACACACACACACACACGTACATACAGCGGGTAAAAGGTGAGTTCAACAAAGGGCTAAGCAAATTTTGCTTGTTTTTCTATAAAATCACTTACAAATATTGCTTGCAGGGTTTTAAGGATTGTTTACCAAGTGTAGTTTGCTTATTTGTGTTCTTTTGTTTCCACGGACCTGATTGCTTACTCTCGCTGGATCTGGCAACCCTGCCTGAGCTGCTGTGTTATTTCTCACGGTCTGTTTTGCTCAGGTTATGAACGTCTTCTCGTTCCACAAGTGTGGAAACTTAATCCATTACACAATTTAATGTCGAGATTTTGTAACAAATGTCTGCCTGGGTTTTTATCAGTTTGACCTTCACACCACACGTTTGCGGAAGTGCATCATGGTACGGGTGAGAGGAGCTCAGAAAAAGAGGGGAAAGAATTACTAAACCATCTCTAAAGGGTTTGGACCAATCTGCAGTCAGACATTCAAGACTATTACACTGTTAAATCACTGCAAGAGTAATAAAAGTAAATTCAGTGTAACTTCTAAGCAACTAAAGACCTCTCTAATACTGGATAATATTGACTCCAGAAATCATTTTCTGTATGGCTGAGACCAAAAAAGTCTGGAGAAAGGAAAATGCTGTGAATCATGCTGGTGGTAGGATCACGGATTGGAATTGTTCAGCTGCATCCAGGATAACTTCACTGATGAATTCATAGAAAGGAATTAATGGCAAGAGAGAATGTGAATCATGCAAGTTGCATAAAAGGTTAAAGAAGAGTAAAGATAATGTTTTGGATCAGCCAAGTCAAAGTCCTGACCTTAATCTCACAGAAAGGCAAAAGTGCCCCCTGTGACCCTTACATGCATGGTCACAGATGCACACGGGTCTGAAGTCCTTTTTTTGCGTTTGTGATTGCCGTCAAGTCCAAGGTGAGTAAGCAGAGGCCGCACCAACTGTTGGATGCTCGGCGCAGCTCCATTGCTCAGCGGTGACAAGGGCATGGGCAGGTAAATCCAAGCAGGAGGGCTTCTAGAAGCTTCCACAATGTCATTACCAATAAACCGCAGTGCGTTTACCTCTTGGATTTCGTTATAAGAGGGAAGAGATGCGATTTAGCGCCGTCTAATTCCATTAGGTATCCTTTCTGTGGTGTGAAAGGAGTTAAATCAGTACTACTTTCACTCTGAGCTGTTTCCCTGATATATTACTTTGTAATTTGTAATTTCACACCCAGCTCTGTGTATCCTGTCACCCCACGGCGGGCGCTAAGCAGAAAACGTATGGGTGATGAATCGTGTTCTGTACAGCACTCATACTGGAAAAGGTGTCGTCTTGAAGGCAGTTTATGTTGCTCTAAAATCTTCAGTGTACTTTTCTGCATTAATGCTGCATCACAGAAGTGTAAATGACCTTTAACAAAGGTCCGGACCCGACCCCATATCATGATAGAGCCTGGCTTTTGGACTTGTTCATCATAACAGTTTGCATACTCATTTTTCCATCTTTGGTCCATTAAAGATCTGCAATCCTGATTGGTCTGATCACAATACCCATTTCCATGGCGATGGTCCATCCTAGACGCCGCCAAACCCAGAGAAGTGGGCGGAGTTTCTGGACATGGTTAACATGAGGCTTCTTTTTTGTACAGTTAAGTTTTAAGTGGTATTTGTGAATGTAACTCTGTATTGTAGAGCTCGTCCCTTATTCATGTGCTTCTATCAGCTATTGATGAATGACGGTTCTTGATGCAGTGCCGTCTGAGGGAGTCTGAGAGAGATCACCCCTCTTCAGTTTAGACTTTTTAGGACTGAAATTCCTCAATGTTTTATGGGTGCAATTACACCATAAAGAAACCTAGCCTAGGAATTGAGTTTCTGCCGGTCTTATGGAGGTAAGCATAGTCCTGATTCAGAGCAGAAACTGAACTCTATAACTCGTACTGACAAACACTCTGATCAAAATTAAGCCACTGAGCCTCTTCAAAGTGACATCCCATCCTCAAACTCGTCTCACAGCTGAATCTAATCCCTGCTGTCCAGACTCCTCATGAGCAGACCAAACCTGGCTCAGGACCATGAGCAACTTCTGCTAGTCATGAATAATGATCATAAGCCCGTCTCATTCTCCCAGTGGCGAAGGTCACCAAATAGGAGGAATCAGAAGCAGATTAAAGAGCGAGGGTTTGTTCCGGGCTCATTTCCTGATTTAGTTTTATTCTTGAATGCTTTCTTAAGTCTGACACAAACGGATCAAAAGTGTGCCTGTGCATTTTGGACTGCATTCTAATCAGTTTAATACTAGTGTGCTTTACACTGTCCGAGGATCACAGATGAGCTGTTGTTTTTGGGACACCATGGAAAATGCAACTACAATAAACATCCATTCCTGCATTTCAAATCGGTAACACATTACAAAAGTAGCAGCTAGTAATAAGATCAGCATCAATGCAGAAAAGTACGCTGAAATATTAGAGCAACATAAACTGCCTTTAAGACGACATCTTTTCCAGGGACGTCCATGCATTTATCAACGAGACAAATCAGAAAAGTTTGCACTCCTCTGCCTATCTTTCCTTCTCAAACACTCAGGCTTTCCTTTTGTGCCAAATCATGATTATAATCACCTCATTGAAATTGCATAATTATTTCGTTTATTATCTCTTTACTAACCCTAAATTGCCCACGTACCAACTTTGTTGGTTGTGTTTCATTCCTGAAATGGAGGACTGGATGTTTATTGTATTGTTATGGCTGATGCCACTCTTAAGCAGGGTCAACTTTCCTTGCTTTAGTCATCGCTTCTAAATGAAAGTCATTACATCTGCTTGTTCTGTAGGACAAAAAGCTAACTGACTATTTGGTTTTTTTTTTGTGCACTGCATTTGTTTCTGGACCAATTAGTTAAAGCTCTCATCTCACACAAATCAGCACAGACTCAAACGTATAATGTATTTTGAAGATCTGAGTTTTATTTTTATTGGCTCTGTTGTTGCACAGAAGGGCAATCTGTACCCCGTATTTGCTCTGCTCTGTGGGAGAGTCCATATGAAAAACCCATTACGTTTCTCATCATTGCAATCAGTCAGGTCCAAGAGGTCGAGTGTTTTCAGGAGGGAGGTGATCTACAATTCTGCTGATCCATCTCAAGAAAACCAAACACTCTCGTGTCTCCTACTGACCAAAACGTTCTCACAGGGAGAATTATTCAGAGTAGAAATGGGATAGGATATTTTTAGTTGGCTGAATTATTTAAAAAGAAGGCTTTCTCCTTTCCCAAAGCGAAGGAACTGCCTGCAGATCAGTCAAAGGTCTACACTTCTGGAGATCTAAAGAGCCGGATATTTTAACATCACCCCTCTGGAGCTCACACCTGCCAGTTCAAATACTAGATTTTTTTTCTCTACAAGCACATCTAAAACTACAAAAAAAATTACACATCATGTTCCTGAACTTAGTTGTAGTTCAAACCGAGACCAAGTGGGAGTGGCCAAGACCGAGATCAGATCTGGAAACGATTGATGGAAAAATTCTGTAATTCAATTTACATTAATTATCAATCCTTATACATGATGTATATTAATAAATAACATATTGTGTCATGCATTTTGTAAAGTATAGCATTAAATAATATATAGCCTAATGTTAATTTAAAATTTTCAGTGGAACCTTGGAAATCAAATTGAATTGGGTAATTGGTTGGAAGTAATGTAAATAGGATAAATCCATTCCCAACATCTGAATTTTTGTTTTGTAAACCTATATTTGCTAAATAACTATTAAAAGCTTGAATAAAGCCAAGGAATGTAATATAATAGTAATAATAATAATCAATGGCGCAGTTTCGGTTCGTCTTACCAGTGGGACAGCAGCGCTGTCTAAAAGTATCTAAAATCGCACCCAAAGACTGATATAACGTGTGTGTGTGTGTGTGTGTATATATATACCGTTGATTCCGGTTAATGGGACCAGCCGCTTATTCAGACCAAATCCTAAAGTACCGAATCAAATCCTATTATATACATGTAATGTTATTTGCTTATTTGGTCCAAAAT
>JAUZST010000830.1:37050-74629 GCA_034779995.1 Parotocinclus haroldoi
GACATGCACTGTGAGCTGTGAGGTCTTATATAGACAGGTGTGTGTCTTTCCTAATCAAGTCTAATAAGTTAAATTAAACACAACTGGACTCCATTGAAGGAGTAGAACCATCTTAAGAAGGATAAGAAGAAATGGACAGCTTCTGAGTTAAATATAAGTGTCACAGCAAAGGGTCTGAATACTTATGAGCATGTGAGATTTCAGTTTTTCTTTTTTAGTCAATTTAAAAAACATTTCTACACATCTGTTTTTTTCTTTCAAGATGAGATGCTGAGTGTACATTAATGAGAAATAAAATTAATTTTTTAGATTTTAGCAAATGGCTGTTATGAAACAAAAAGTAAAAAAATTAAGGGGTCTGAATACTTTCCGTACCTACTGTATTCTCAGCACAGTGTGTCCACAACCAAGCTGCCAAGCATCAGGTAGCTCCTAGTCATGCTGGCAAGCATAAACACCAAAAAGCATGTCAAGTCCCAACATATAAAAAGTCGAAAAAGAAATATACTGTGTTTTCGGTATGACTCGCGAGAGCCACAAATATGAACTGGTTTAAATCTATATGAGAACAAGGTTTGTACATCCTGACAAAGCAAGCACCACTCCTGGTGTGCTATCAAACTGAGATGGTAAATGGAGATGTCAGCCTGACGGGCAGAACAACTCAATATATGGGTGGACTGTCACACCTTAAAAACATTCTGCGAGAAACCATAGCAACAAAGCTACTGCGAGGTAAGAAGAATTGAGACTGAGAATTAGTCTAAGAAGAAAAGCAGGAGAAAAGAAGGCTATTTTATTTTTTGTAGGAGAACTGATTTCCATGACAACCCTGGCCAAGGAAGGGTGAGTAGTGAGAACAACAGAAGGAAAAATACTCAACATATACTACTATATGTCTACTCTATCCAACAATTGCCAGACGTAGAACTGTCTGGATGGGGGGAAAAGTGATTACAAAGAGAGAAATGGTCTGGGGGAGTGGAAAAGAGATGCAGACAGACGGTGAAAAGAAAAACACAGAAAAAGAAGGGTCTGGGTAGCTCACGGACGCCTGGTAGTTGGCTGCTGTTCAGTTCTGAAAGCTGATCATTCTTATAGAATTGTCATCATGTCAGGTCATATACGAGGTTGCAATGAAAAAAAAATACACGGAGAAAGGTTATACTGATAGCTGAAAGATTTAATAACTTAGGAAATAATTTGTAAGGCAAAAAAAAACAGTCAAAGAGGGAAAAACACCATATTGCAGTGGCACTGGCCTCTGCCAAAAACTCGCTCAACCAGCCTGATCTCTGCGAGTTCAGATTTCCTAGAGGGAAAAGACTTGCTAAATAATTCACATTAATGCTTGATTTAAGACAGCTCTTGTTTTTCAAAGAACTTTTGCAAGTCATTAAAAGCAAGCTTTCTCCTCGCTGCCCTATTATCCATTGTAGGAGTTGCTTTTGAGTGGAAGGTGAGGTGATTAGTTGCTGTTGCTACAGAGACATGCTTGATGTGCCATCATATTAGCATAAAGTTAGGACACTGACAGAGCTCAAAGCAATTTTCCAAAAAAAAATAAAAAAAAAAAAACCTCATCAAAGCAAAAGATTTTCATAGTTAGTTGTTTGAGCCTAATGTTTTTGAATTAGAGTATAATTTAAAAAAATGATTTTTCAAACTTTCTATAAAGTAAGAATAAGTATTTTGCCTTTTTAGTTTATATACCTGTAACATTTAACTTTTAATAAATAATGATTTGTGGTCAAAGCTATGATTTTGCCATTCTATTATCTCTTCCATTTAATAAAGAGGTCACGGCAATGTATTTTAAAATAAAAACAAGAAATGCATTGTACATTGACTGTCAAGGCCCATATTTACTCAGCAAGGACTCAGTGTCATTGCTGAAAAGAGTGGCAAAATAGTTAACCATGCTGGATAATCTTTTACCTGCTAAACATGAGTAAATGAGTATGTGACTGTGGTAGTGAATTACGTGCCAGGTCCTTATCATCAAATAAGATCACGATTAGACCTCTCTACAGAATCCCAACGAGTGTGAATGACTTTTTCTTTGTAAAGACAGACTGTGAGTATACTTCTAAAATAAATTTGACCTCTTGTTAACCTGGCCACCTCTCCCTTCTCAGGTTGTTTAGGTCCGTATATGCAGGAAAGGCAGTCTAGAGGCAGGAGCCCCCTGGGGTGTTTCCTGACTCACTGCACACTACTTTCACGATTACACTCCACAGAACAAGATAAATGGTATGGTATAAGAGACTTGGCAGCGAAGCCTCTCATTTACTTCCCATGAGACAATGAGTGTACCCCAACAAGTGTGTTGCCTTTTAATCCCCTCTCATAGTTGCTGTTGGTTTATTATTTATTAACACAGAGAACGTATCTACAGATACTACATAGGAGCAATGTACTATATGGGTCAAGTTTAACTACTGACATTTAATCAACATACAGGAATCGTATAGAGAAAGGTGCCACTGCAGCCACAATATGATACGTCTTAGTAGCCATGCATTCAATTTACTTTCGCATAAAGTGGGGGCCAAAACTCTTAGACCATTAGAGAAACTTTGCCTTTTCCTCTATTCTAATGCAAATTGTTTTATTTCAAAACACGATTTCAACATACTTATCTGAGTGAAATATTGAAAAAGAAATAGTTTCAATTTGTATTAATATTTAATATGTGCCCCTGTTGTTATAATTTTAATGTGCCCTGGTATTTATGCCTCAAGTTTGTGCAAACTTACTGAATGCTTGTATTTCTCGAGTTACTCATCAATGCTCATTGAGGTTTAGGCCAGGTGACTGCAGTGGAAGACCAATGACATCCAGAACACATTGATCATCTTTGGTCTCCAAGTAGTTTTGCTATCATATTTATAACATTGCATTATAACATTGTACTACTAAAGAAAAATACAAAATAGAGGCATTTTCACTGGTGGTCTCACACTTTTGGCAACCACTGTAACATAATTCTAAAATTGCTCTGTTATATTTTGTTAAAGCTTTCTTTTGTTAAAGCTACCATATTGCAAGGTCGCAGACCTCTTTAATAGTCTCACTTAGATAGGAATAATTAAGACTGCTCATAAATTTAGTAGGCATGTTAATCAATTGAAACATTTAAATAAATCAGCAACATACGTATTAGGTTTTGATTAGATAAGTTCCAATATGGCAAAAACTGTGGCAAAAACAGCACTTCCATGTGTAAGACTGAAGTGCTTTTGAGAGCCGTCTAAGGCAATTTCTTTCAAAACCTTGACCATGCACAGCTATCAGAAGAGTGGAAAGTTTTTAGCTGTCCATCAAGTAAGCAGTGGGTACTAAACTAGACTATATTATTGGGTGCAACATCAAGTTTTGTTGTCTCCTTAAAAAATGCCAAAATATTTCAAAATTTCTTTTATGTGTGTGTTAATGGAATTGCAACGCCTCTGCACCATTAAACAAAAGACTTTAAAAGTTATTATATGAAAAGACAGCCTAAACTAGAAGCAGCTTTGTTGTGTTGACTTGAAAAAAGAAAGCACCATAAACCAAGCACAACTTGAAGAGTTAAAAAAGTAAAAATTAAACTACTGCTCAACAATGAGTGTCATATAGCAGTTTCCTGAACTGTATATAATGTACTGAACAGTAATTAATTAATTGCTAGGGTAATTTGGGACACAGTGTCTACCTACAACTCATACATCTACAGTATTTACTCATACGATTTTAGTGATGCGACACAGTCCAGCTCACCACCAATACACATCTTTCTTGGCCTATCACTGTGTAGAGGGCAATGATTTTTTTTTCAATGGGCAGAAAGAAAGATCTTTGTAAACAGCCTAAGCGTACCCATAAGAAGCACTTGTCAGACCACACAAGTTCCTCAGACGCCATTAGGATGGAAACAAATAAGCCACAATTGTAATTGTATTTCTGTAATAGCCACTTCAGTAATTTCATTAAACATGTTCTGTCCAAAAGTGCAAAGTTAATAATTCAATATTTACATGTAGCAGACACCCTTATCCAGAATGACTTACAACTGATAGAATCTTATTACTAAACTAATAACTTGTCCTAAAAGATCGCACATTGACTTGTATAAGAGTAACAATGGCCAAACATATTCCTCCATCACTAAGTTAGCCATCACTGTCTCGCAATTGAAGGCCACATCAAATATTTCACCCCATAACACAACAGCAACACTATACATGGGGAGTTATTAAAAATGTAATTGAGGCAAAATAAATTAGCATTTACTTTGTTGCAAAGTGAAATTATGTTCCTATGCTGTCTATGAATACCAGAGATACCGAGTAATACTAATATTGGTAATAACTCACTTACATTGAGAAAAATCCTTTCAACTTTTACTGTTGTTTCATAGAAAAAAATGATAGTGAGCTCTGGCATGGGTATTTTCCACTATTTAAAATATAACTTGCTTCACATTGTTTACTTTTTTTAATCCAAGGCAAACTCCCAACAGATCAAAATGCCCACATTTAGAGTAATTTTCACAGCCTAGACAACAAGCCCAGAATAGCACATGATGTTCTCATTACCTTACACATATTGGGACTGAAATCAGACCCCATGAAGGGGTACATTATAAAGCAATAGACTTGCAGCATTAGACTCCTGCCAAAGTTCCTGGACGTATTCCTCTGTTAATTTTCTTCCCCTCAATAGAGGGGTTTCTCTGCCAAATCAAGGGGGAAGTTAGGACCCAGTGGACTCACTCCAGCATACCGCTGCTCTCCTGTAAATTAAAAGCAGACTTCTATTTTTCTTTTTTGTCTGCTGAAGGAGAGAGGAGGCAAGTAAGAGATGGAGGGGGTCTGGAACTGTTTTTGTAGCCACATCTTGTAGGAAATCCTGAACAGAAAATGTTAACGAGAGACACAAAAACCACAAAAACTGTGTCTGCCCTCCTCCTGTTGCTCAGTGCGACAGCAGCACATAGAGGCAAAAAGGCTAGCCCCATTATACACCAGAAAACACACACACACAGACACACACACACACACACACATAAATACAGCCATGCACATAGTCAAAAAGTCTCACAGAATGTCAGCTTTGCGACTCACAGAAAGGCATACGTAACTACCCCCAACAAAATAACCAATCTCCAGAATGAGTTCCAATAAAGCATCTGAGGGGAGGGGAGGCGAGGGGGTGTGGTTAGAAAACTGAAGCCATGTAAAAATTAAAATGTGTTCTGGGGAAGCCTGGCTGCAACACTTAATCTAACCCAGATAGCAAATAATGACACTTGTTTTATACACGCTTGCAAATGCCTGCAAAAAGCATGCATAACAATAAGATAAAGAAATTACCCCATAACAAGTCGTTTTAAACCATAAATCTAAATTAAAAGGGTGTTTCTGAAAGTTGTAATTGGTGTGACTGCCCATGGCGCTGCACCTCACAGAGCACTGCAGCAAGAGAATTTATTTACAATGACATTTAATTTATTAGGTTCGGTTACATGCAGAAAAAGTAACTTAAACATCATATGAACATTTTGCCTGATTTTCACAAGTTTAATTCACAGCTCCAGACACAATGACAGTAAAATCAGGTTGACTGGCAATTAACAAGTGCCAAAAACAATTAGTGAATTCGCACTTTAATATGTAAGCCTAAAAAGGTTTCATAGAGTTTGAATAGAACGTTTCAAACATGAGTGATATGAATATTTTAGATTGTGAATGATATCAGAGAGATCACAAGAGCTCTCCTACTGAACACTGACACAGCATTCCAAGGTACTTTAATAACCAGACATTAAACTATTCTCAAGTTTTGCACACAATATATTACCCCTCAGTGGAGATGTACTTAACATTAGGTTTGTTTGGCAACTCGAAAACGGAGCAAATAGTGACAGGTTAGTTTGAATTTTACACAACAAACATTACAAAAAAACACAACGGAACAAACCTGTTCTCTTGCCCTAAAAAGAAAGAAGCGTACACTAAAAAGGGTACACTAAACTCCACATAGAAACAATGCTGGTATTTATCACTAGTAGAATCAAGTGAAATATTCTAGATATGCCAGAATTACATATTATCTATAATTTTAGTTAACAGCAGTCAAAATCTATTCATTATGCAATTTAGAAGATGTGTATGCAAAACAGTTTTACTTGTGCAAAATGCGTTGTATTTCATCCCCAATTCCAATGACAATGGAACATTGTATAAGACAGACACAAAAACAGAACACAATAATTTGCAAATCCCGAATACCTGAACTGAATACACTACTAAGACAAGAGATTTAATCTTCAAACGGACAAACTTTGTTGTTTCTGTACTATATTCTCTTATTAGGAATGTGTTGCAGGCATTGCATTAGTTGGGACAGGGGCAACAAAACACTTTTTTTGGTGTTTTTCACCATTCGAATATGCCTGTTTCATTATGAAGTGCAAAATACAGCAACAGAGACCCCGGACTGTTGAGCAACTGCAGTTATTGCAGCAATTAGTGTCCTCAGTTCCCAAATGCTTGGTCACCCAAGACTGCCAAAACACAAACCCAACACCCATTATCTCATACCTTATATAGCCTTCAGATAGCAGTATATAGCATTTTGCTCTGTGTTTTTTTTTTAAACCAAAGCTCTCCCAAAGTGCATAAACAGCTCCTATCTTGGGCAAAAGTTCTCAATTTTTTCATCTTACATCACCTTTTCTGTTCTTTAATCTGAAAGAGCCTCTCTCACACGTGACTGTTATCTTATGCTATTCTATGCTGTGCTGTTTGTTAAAATACCCGGCTAGAAAGTGAGCTGTACCCAGCATGCCGACAATATAGATGAAGAATTCATACCATATGGGATATTAAAAGCTATATTCCGTATAAACTGGTATACCTCTCAACATAACTTCTAAAATTACATTTTACATTGATTTGTGCCTCATTATCTCACTGCAATAGCATAGAGGCATTTGTCAATGGATTTCTAGATGTGTGGTGGATGTGCACAATTACGCTTATTCAGTTTGAAGGTAAATGCCTAATTCCAAATATATGCCATTTCGGGATTGCCTCCCAGTGCAAACCAAGGATGGCACCTTGATAAACATCTTGTTACACTTGTTATACTAACCCTATCATGTAATTGAATAATGTGATTAAAGCAATAGCTTTGCTACCTGTTAAGCCAGTGCTGTCTGTGCCTTTAGTATTCTAATGAACCATGCTTACGCAATCTTAGAAACTTTGTGAAAACTTTCGAATTTTCCCTATTTTCACAAAAATATGGCCTAACCTACCATTAGGTTGCAATGATAAACTGGGATAAAGTGAACAGAGTTAAATAAATCAGAGCAATTGAAATATGACATCTGGTCACTTATTTGTTAAGGAAAATGAACCATTATTGCATATCTATTAGTAGCTAAATAATGCTAATAACATTAGCAGTAATTGTTGATCAGTCCTTCACATCAGCTTAGAGGATTTTACCACATTCCCTCATAGCAGAACAGCCTATGAAATATTTGTATGCTTGTGAAGGACGTGTGTGTTATGGGTCATTGCCTTGCTGCATGACCACATTCACTTGTGATTTAGTTTATAAATGGATTTCTTCAAATGTTTCTTTAGGATCTACAGATATAATTCTGAATTCATTGTTCCATTAATATCAGCTAGTCGTTTTGGTCCAGAAACTGCCAGACAAGCCCGACCCATAATGCTACCGCCACCATGTTTCACACGTGGCATAAGCTACTTATGCTGGAATGCACTATTTTTATTTCAAGCACTTTTTTGTTTCAACACTATCATTGCTCAGTGTTCTACTGATGGTGGACTTTAGCCAATTTAATGCCAATTTTAATGCTTCCTCGGGAACACAATTTTTACTCAGTTTATACAAAATCTGTCCAAACACTGCAGAGATTGTTTCGCAACCTTTGCCAGGATGATGAGCACAATTCTGAGGTGGCTGCCATATTATCCTCAAATAATCTGAATATCAATAGTCACTGTTTTAATTATACACTTGTTTACAATCTATGATTAACCCACAGATTTAGAAATAAAATAATATATCACAATAATTAAAGAATTAAAGTTTCTCATATTTATTACACAATATATTTATATATAAATATAATATTTAAATATACATTTATTTTACGATATTTATTGCAACACGTTATTGCAACAAAATGCACCAGTATTTTTAAAAATCTACCATTAAAATGTTTTCCTGTACTTAAAAGTGAACGTGCTGCACTTCAACCAATTAAACAGCATTAATAACTTACAGTCTTTAAAATAAAGCGCAGTTGGTCGGTATTCTTTAAGCGCTAACGGTATCCTCGATATGCTCAAAAAAACATCACGATAACAGAATTTACCTTGATACATTTTGTCATATCGCCAACCCCTATACACAATACATTTCTTTTTTCTTTTTTTAAATGGACAAGACTTGTTTTTCTGTTGTCCAGTCTCATCCACTCAGTTCCACTCAAGTTCACCAATAATTTACATTTGTGACTTTTTTATGCTTTTAATTCAACAGACTCATCCACATGAAAATAGTTTGGTTTGTGTTAGGCAGCACTTCAAGGTTTACCGCCTTGCTAATAAACATGAGAAATTACTAGCATCTCTGCCACACTTGAACTCATTGCATACTTTTGACACAATCGTAAGCAGAACTATGGGCTAAACCCCACTAGCAGCATTAAAAGGATAAAGTGTTTCTTCCAAGAGTCACTTGCAGTACCATGCAGGACGAGTCATTTGATGCAGTAACACTCAGGTGTCCTTTATAGCTCATTTGAAGATGGAAGTCTCACCTTCAGGCATTCTTCATCATGGTTTGAAAATAGTAAATGTCACTTTTTGTCGCTTCTCAACTAGCATCAGCAACAACAACGCAAAGAGCCTCTTCTAGATCTGTTGTTGTATTGTTCATCACTGCAAGAGCAAAACGTATCCCAGTAAAAAGCAATGAAGCGCTACATTGTAATTAGTGTACAGTGAAGGAATTCTCGGAAACATTTCTCCTCATACCCTCCCCCCGTTTGGCAGAGCTGTGCCTGCATAACATACTGAGGTGTTGCTCCTGGAAGGCATTCTGTGCAGGGTAATGTATAGCTAAGCAGTCTCTATCACAATGCAAACCTAACAGAGTGATCAGCACAAGGAAGCAAAAGAAGAATAACTAGACAGGTGTACACTAGTAAATGTATTACATAGATTCTTGCTAAAGAAAATACTGTAAGTGTTATTATAAACCAATTTAACACCAGTTGCCAGATATGGTCATGGTCCTATTTTTATTAATGGCTCTAAATATTGTCTGATAACTTTACAACCCCAGCAGTCAGCCACCCTTCTGCAACGCCTTCTGTCCCGGGGTTATACTGATGATCTGCGGTGTTGATGTACATCATGTTGTTGATCACAGCACAAGTGAATCAACTGAAAAATATTATACGCCAGCATTAGTACAGCACAAAGTATGCCGTATTGTTTCTGCTGTATACTGCAGCAACATAAATGTGATGTTCGTTTTACTAAGGATTTAGCTAATAGTGGTAAAGCATACTAGCTGAGCTCAGTCAGAAGAGCCTTTCTTATTCTGTTGTGTATTCATAATTACTGACACAACAAGATGCATAAGAAACAGCAACACGATCTTGATGACCAAGCTGGGAATTCTGCTTGGGAATGTGATGACATGTGGCCAGTGGAGGATAGTGTTTGGGAGGTGGATAAAAGATAACCAATGGTCAGTTCTGGGGTCCATCACTGCCACCTGAGACCCCCTGGCAGCTAAGCATGTCCAAGAAAGAGATAAAAAGAGGAACGTAGAGACAAGGCAGACATCCTAGCAGGCACTGAAAAAACAATCAGGAATGCCTCACCGCCTGAGTAGTAACACCCCCACCCTGTTCACACACATATACTTGCAGACACACACTTAAATGCCCACTACCGCATTTACTGTCACCAGACTATGATAGTCCACAGTCAGTTGATTAGAAAAGGAGTGCTGCTACCAGCGAATACAGATAAACATCACTGCTGCTGCTTTGCTTACTAATCATTATGGCAATGTTCACATCACAAGTCACATTGCTCAAATCTGTTTTTTTTTTTATTTTTTGGCGATTCTTGACGGTTCACATTCACACATGTAAGTGGCCTACGCCTGTCTGTAATGTGAATGAATCTGTCCCTGAAACTTCTCGCACTCACACACTGATACGTATATACACGTCGCCTTCTTCACCAGCAACAAAAAATCCAGACAACTGAGTATATAAAGGTTTAATGGATGCGATAGCAGCTCATATGTGGAACAGAAAACATCTCACCTGACGAAAATACTCAGGACGAAAAGGTGAAATAGGTCAGCTGACCGCTACGCTGATTAGAGTCTTTTGCCTTCTTACATGTAGCTTTGAGATTCCTTATTTTTCTTTGGCATTGTAGCCACGTTTGTTTGGGCTGCGGTTTTCCGTTTACTTGGCAATTGTTTCAAATATAACTCTATTTTGGTCAGTTGCTTCCAGCTTTGTTTAAATGGATTAATTTCCCCAGATATCAAGCAAATCACCAACTTCTTCTTCTGGATGGACAATGGTAACTAATTAATAGGTAAGTATATGTTAGAGAAAAAATACAGCAAGAAATGTTATCTGGCAATTACTAAAGAGGTTGTTTCCAAAAGTGTGCATGGGGCAAGGGTGAGACTTGTAACCAGAAAGGAAGCAAGCAGAGGTGGTACAGGTAACAAACTTCAGAGGTCATACGGGAATCGGGTAATACTGGCCAACATGCATCCCACACGTTCCAATCCATCCATCTTTCTCATTATGTTGCTCTCCTTTACTCGCTCTCTTTCTTATGCCATTCCTCTCAGCTCAAGTCTCTTCCAATTCTCTAATGAGAAAAAGCTGGTAAGAAAATCCTGGCTTGATTCCTATATAAACTTACAGACATCACACGGAAAAGCCCAGAAAGAAAGCGAGCAGAAAAACCAGGAGGGAGTGAAAGAAAGAGGTAGGATATCAAACAAAGAAAAGAAAGATTGGGGCAAAATATGAAAACAAAGCTGTCGAATCTTACATTATTTCTTTCTCTGTTAACAACACAATTTGCTGATATACTCTGCATATTCACTGCTGCTGTATTCAAATTCAAACTTAATTGAAGTACATTAAGTCTGAAAATTAATATTTCTCATTAAGAAATAGTTGGGTCATTTAAATTAAAAATGTTTTTTTATTTAAAAATGCTTCAGTTAAATGTTGTTTCTAAGAATACCTGGGGCGCTAACAATTGTTACATGCCGTTTTGTTAAATACATGCTTGATGTGAGATTTTCTTTATTCATGGTTGAACTTTTCACATTCTTTTCAGTGTTAGATTACAACAATTCACCACAATGTGAAGATATGAAAATATGGAGGAGACTGCATGTACATATGCGAGGCAAACTGACACTAACCAGTAAAAATTCTATATCAAGGCATCCTGTGTGTGTGTGTGTGTGTGTGTGTGTTGTGTTTACTGGATTCCAGTTATGAATAATTGTGTAATATATACACAAAAACAGCTGTACACACCTACACACAATCACAGCCTGTCACACACAATCAAAGCCTGTCCCACAGTGCTACTACAGACTATTTTATTAAAAAGTTAAATTATCTGACCCTTCTCACCCCACCGATAAACACTCTTATCCTAATCATTATTTTACAAAATACAAACTCAACCAATTTGTAGAAGCACACTAATCACTTAGTTAGTAATGTGAACTTTATCCACTATGGTCACTCAATATCAGAGGATACTGACACTGGACGCTTTTTCCAAATAGCAATGTAGCAGAATTCTTGGCCAAACCAAAGCAAAAAATTCAAATATCCATATCCATTCATTTAAAATGAATTGGGTTTTTATGATTCAAGCATGATTTTTTTTAGACTGTCACATGAGATCTGAGTTAATTTATTATTTAGCTATTTTAACAGTACAGTACACACTGCTCCAACACAGCTTTTACAAGACACTTAATCAGAAAGCCAGTGGTGACACTGTAAAGGAAAGACTACATAAGATGCAAACGGAAGAATCCTTGAGAGGAAGCACTGTCCTGCAACTATGTATTTACATGTGATTTGCAAATTCAGGGGACGATATATTTCATTTTATTATGTGCATAACTGTCTTTTTCACAATTATCCTGATAAAAAAGCAACATGTCTATTGAAAGGCACTGTAGCAAATTCTCAAAAGAAATGTCCTATGCAACAAGGCTTCAGACAAGCTCATCAGCAGAGCATTTAGTAAGACATGAAACAGAGAGGTAATTTAAAAGACAGATTAAACTGCAAACTGTAATTATAACTTTCCTTCCTGTTCACATAGTTGACTTCCAGATGACTGGCTTTGGTGACAGTCCATACTGAGCCACTGTACATTAATTATAGGCCACATATGATGTCTGTTACAGAAGAGAAATGTACTAAAAAAAGAAGCTGTAGAAGTCTAAAAATTAAATAGAATGTAATTGCCTTTTTGCAAGACAAGACTAATTTAGTGATTTTAAAGAGCTAGTGCATGGTCCATTGGTGAATTCAGGAGGGACTTGCTCCTGTTGTGATTCATTGACAATAATCAAGGTTGCAATTGCTTTAGAATTTAAAATCCTCACTCACAAATCAATGATATGATAGCATTTGGCAATGGAGTCACCGATTAGAGACAGAGTAACAATGCATAAGAAGCAGAAAGCTGCCAAGCTTGAGTGTGTTGGTGATATTATGAGAGCGCAGAGACAGTAGCAGAAGTTGCCAACAGCTAAAGCTAAAGCAAAAAAAATAGCACTCAGTATGGGATTGTTTCCTAATGAACAGAGTCTTTACATGCTCCTTCCAAGATAGGACATATCGATGAGAGAAGATGAAAAAAAATTGAAATTTGTTCAGTTCTGGCTGGAAATATGTTAATAAAGCGCAAAGTTGTTTGTTGTTTTTTTTTACAAACTTTTATCTCAGTGTTTGTCTAACAGGAGTACAGTAACCTGATGGCATCGTGCATAAATCTGCATTGCTGCAGCTTTTGGTAAAGGTTTTATACCACTGTGAGAAACAAAGTGCTGTTAACTATAGTATTATATTAGAAATAATATAATAGAAATACTAAGTCTGATCTTACTGCTAACAGTGTGATTATAACAATGAGTTAGTTAAACATTTCATCAAGATTCACATTTTATAGTATATATGCCACATCATGCGATGCTTAAATATACAGTGGCTTCACACTGCTAGGCCTGGAGGTCGGACATTCTGCTGGTTTAGTATGTGTTCATTTATGTTCCATTTTACAGACAGATTAGCAAAGGCAAGAACTGTTTACTCCTCGAGACAGGCAAAGAAATGAACAGAAACAAAGAAAAGCAAGAGAGACTTTTAAAGCAACCCTTTCTGTTGTATCAGCTTCAATCTGAAAAGACCCTGGTAGTGCTGCCATGAGGATCACTCCGGCACCAGTCAGGCAAAAGGTTGAGAGGAGACACTTATAGTACTCATCTGTGTCTGTTATATTCTATTATCTGTAATTAGCTTCAATGAAAATATTTCATACATCAAATTATAGGTCATTCACTTAACACTCACAGCCTCTATCACTCTCCAAATGGTATGAAGAGGGACCACATGGAGAGCCATTAGCTAAAGCTATAACATGCCATAAGGAACTGAGCAATAGGAGCGAACAAACAAACCACAGACACATGAATCACACTGCCGGAACAGAGTCATTAACAGCCTGCAAATCAGATGGCTTCTTAAGCCTCTGAAATATGTACACACTACATGGGCAAACGTATAAGGACCCACCTAATTAGTACATTCAGTCACGCTTGCAGTGCCGCTGCATAGGGTTTAGCACACTGACTTGCAGTTCTCCATAGATATACACCGGCAAAAAGTCCAAATGAAAAGCTTAATACATTTAATATGCCTATGTAGCCTTTTAAATTTAAGACCTATTAGAGCTTCCTGGTCTACTGAAGCTGAGAAGTACCACCAAATGCTTAAACATCGCACACATTAATAATTAGTTGGAATGCCATTAGCTTTAATTAAGTCATGCACTTGCAATGGTACTGTTTTGACAAGCTCATGCATCGACATTTATTTCCATCCACAGTTGCATACATTTTCGGCCAAGATCTTTCAATGGGGTCAGGACTGTGTATGAAAATGATTCCTTATGTTCCCAGATCCACTTTTTCATAATTTGAGGCCAATAATTTGGGAAAGAAAACAGTGATGATGGATAACCTGTTTTTTCAGTACATTGAGCTGTTCAACTGACTTCATTTTATTGCCAGCCTAGACATGAACTGAAGCATCCCCAGATCGTAACACTCTCTCTCACGCTTGTACAGTGGGCACTTTGCATGATCGACCGATATGGGTTTTTTAATGGCCGAGCTGATGTCACTATTTAGAGAGCAGAGTGAGTGATGGTCATTATTATTATTATTATTATTATTATTGTTATTATGAATAATAAACGCAAAGTTATATAAACATTTTTTTACACTATAAATGCATTGTCCCTGTGCACACTGACTTTTTTATAACTAAAAAATATTATTTTATTGCCCTTGGAACAAAATGAAAATATGTAACTACTTGCAAAAAATAAACAATATTAGAGTAGTGAATCTGGTAGTAGCAACCTTCTTTTTTAATCTCAGTCCCAGCTAAAAGCAGTTGTAATGCTGGAAACAAAGTTTCATCTTCCAATAAATGGCCCCACCCTCACTGGATCTCATCATCTTTCATTTTTAGTCACTCAGTAGTCAAACAATTGCTTTTCTAATGGCCACACAGCTGTTTAGTCCCAATCTTGTGAGTTATTGTCGCACTAAGCATGCTGTGTATTGTTAATAAACATAGCTGTGAGTTCTACATTCACCTTAATATGATTCAGCATCAATCATGGTCATTTAAGAATTTGTTCTGACCACATTTCTTCTATATAGCTGACGATTCCCCACTATCTTTTCAGGTTTTCATAATTTGTTGGATAGTTTCTAACCCAATTCCAGTCATTTAAGCAACTTCCCTTGTTGTTTTCTTTGGTTGGTGCAGGCCAATAATTTTCCAATATCTTTACCACGATCTCCTGACATGATTATTCAAGAAATAAGAAGTTAGTCGCTGCATTAGTTAGAGTACAAATAATTGATGCCAGCTGGCTCTCGTGTGTATCCTTATTTTAATCCAAATGGTGGACATTTTGTGAGTGTATGTGTAGATTAAGGCTTTCTACAAAAGTGGAAGCTGTTATAGCAGCAAATTTGAGACCAAATGGACAGGTTTGGGATGAGGGGTTCATGCTGAACTTTTTTGTATTTGTGTCTGAGTGTGCTAGCATAGCGTCTCCATAGAATCCCTGTGGAGAAACGGTTTCTCCATGGCTGGTATGTCTACGTATTCAGTGACCACAGGGATTACAGATAAAACTTGTACACTACATATATAAATACAAGCTTCCAAATGTACCATCAATCCACAGGCCAGAACACAATAACGAGCTATACAATGACCATTAGAAATTACAGAAATTACAGATGAGCCATAGGAATACACACATTTATATTTGGTTCCACATCAGACCCCTTAATGATCTCCAATTTATATTGTAATAGTTGCTGCTTTACCTTGCACATCATTAACAGTCACAGACAAAGGCAGCAATCATACGAAACAGAATCACTGCAAACAGGCAAAGCAAAACCCCAAGTGTTAAATTAAAGGCTATTGAATTAAATCTTTCACTGTTCATTTGGGTCCAGTTAGACTTATATAAAACAGCAGGTGCTAATTCAATAAAGGGGGGTTTGCAATACAGAGATGCGCTACACATGTCCCTATCATGCATTACTCTCTCTTTAAGTAATTGACCATTGAGCCCATTCACTTCCATTGCATCCCCACAGGTGTATGCATTTGTGTAGGAGGATGAATCTGGGACAATGAATTTTCTTCCTGTTAATGAGCTCCCTTTTGGTCTGGTCCTTTCTTATTCAGCCCCTGCGATCTCAGCATCAAGGGAGATGCACGAAAAATGCTGGCCTTTTAATGATATGGAAATGTGGAGAGGCAAACGAGCCCTTTTATCGCTAAGGAATCCCAGACGCTGAATATCTCTCTAATAGCTCAGGCCAAAACAACTGCATGGGAATGGCATCTACTGAAAGCCAGTGGTAGCTTTTGTGTGCTATTGTGTAAAACAAGCTTATTTTGCATGAACGTTGGCTTCAGTGGTGAAGGAAAGAGCATGAGGAAGACTGAGAAACAAGGCAAGAGTAAGAAGCGTGTGTGTGCGATTGGGCAACCATTCAGAGCTCGCAAGGCTGATCATATTTCGCTTCGAAGAAAAGCAAAGCATCTGCACCCAGACATCACAATCGGGTCCAGCCACTTGCCTGTCCAAAAAAGCATTCTTTCCTTTGGAGAGGCTGCTCTGAATCCATCTCAAACTAAACAGTGCACCTACACATAGTAGCATCCCTGACTGCTTGCAAGTCCCCTGACTTTTCTTATGTTATCTGCATAGCTTTCACCCTCGCCAGAAGACTCAGCCTATTCCTGTCTTTACTGGGGAAGGTCACCCGAAGAGCACAAGCAACTTTTAAACAGACAGTGAGGGGGTAGCTGGATGTGCACTACCCAGGACAACCATTAAACAAGTATCCAACTAAATCGATCAACTTATCGAGTCTTCTCAAACAATAACTTGTGTAAATGAAATGTAGAAAATCTACACAATCGCAGCATACATGAAGCTCCCTGAAAGAAATGTGACAAGTCTTCCATCACAAAACAAACAGGTTGCACACCTAAACTTAAACTGGATTGTCAATCTCTGACCTGGCCTTTAGTTTATGCAGAACACAAAGACCCGTATCAATACAGATCTATATCAAGCCAAGTGCCACGGTGCCAATATCAACTTATAGTAGCTCTAGGGATAGTTATTACTGTTATTACTATTATAGTTATCTGCAGAGCTTTAGTGGCAAGATACTACAAAAAAACTGACAGAGCAAAATTACGTTCATCTTCAATCTGCAAACATTTTCCACAAAACAGGCACACACTAGCTGAGGAGACACTGAATGAGAGGATGATAATGAGAGGACACTGGTGTAACCTGAGAGCACAATGGGATGCAAATAATTCAATTTATTTAGTAAATGACAGACATATGCAGCCCATTTTTAAAATCGGAATAACCTATCATGGCGATCTTCGAGGTCAAGATATCTTCAAGCTTTTGTACTTATAGTGTGTATCATTTCTGCATGGGAAAGTACATAATGTGTATCATTAAAACATTTGAAGATACTACAGCTGTCCTTGAGGTTCCGATATTAAAATGTTTCAGTTTAATATAAAAAATACAATCTATAGGTACAAAGGACGACTCTTAATACCCCCTTATTAACAAAAAAGTTGCATGTGTTGAGCCATGTTTGAGTGTGTGTAGTGTATTTCACTTGAATTAGATAATTTCGCAACTAGGTTGCATTGTCTGGCAGTCTCTCCACATGGTTCCACTTATGGGTATGCATATACAAACCAATGCCTTCCAACTAAATCTAAATATAGAATACTGTATTTCTATACGTATGAACCACTATACTGTAGTAAGCTAATGTAACTACCAACAGACTAATTCAGAATAGATAAAACGACAGACGGTTGTGTTCAATTGTTACTTAAAACATAGCAACTCAGTCGATTTTCTACCACCTAGATGCTTGACTGGCTACTTGTACCTGTTGTCTGGGTAAGCTAACTGCCAGTTACTGGTAGCTTCAACCAAGCCATAGAGTTACTCTTTCTCTCTTAGCCTTAACATTATACTCTCTAAGAGCCAGTGGTCAGTGGGCACAATTCCATGTATATCAGCTAAAAAGTTTCATTACTTTGAAGCACCTACACACCTTTGATCAATCAAACAGGTAGAATAAAGCCATTGTATAGGTTGAATTATTCATTGGGCCCACAGAAAGACTGAGGCCTCAGAAATTATGTCTTAATGGAGCTCAGCATTAGCTCTGTGGTTAGAATAGCACATTCCCTGAGAAAATGCCACTGACTTATCCAGAGAGTCCATCCTAATCACTTGTTCAAGAGAATGAAAAACACCCAGTAAGCAAGACAGCTCAACGACCTGACACAGACAAATGAGATTTCATGAGCAGCCACAGTTTTCCGGATAATGAGGTACAACGGCCTCCCCTGGCGTGTCTGTCAAATGTGCATTTGCATTATATAAGCAGTCAGGAAACATGTGATACTCTGATATCTGTGACAGGCAACACACTTCAAATCTGGTGCTCCATCAGTTTCTACGTTTGGATCTTTGCAAATGCAGTCTCTGATTAAGTGCAATCGAATACAATAACATCCTCAATTTATATCACTGATCTAATATTGACACACTTCTCCCATACCAATTCTTGGAATCGCTTCAAATCTGGGAAGACAAAACACTTTTCATAAGGTTGCAATTCCAAAACAGTCTGTCCTACATGTAAACGAATGCTAGACCACAAGCAGCATCTGTCGCATAACAGTAACGCCTTACCTTCACAGGTGTGCGTACCTTCTGGCACCCACCTTCCTTCTCAGCCATGTGAGGCAAACTGACTTACGCATTCAGAATGAAAGGATATGGGTTGCAGACCATTTTTAGACACCAACTCCTCGGCCGTGTGGTTTGCTTCAGGTGGAAGAAGACAACAGGTGCCAGCGAGGGATACGGCAATGCTTCTTCATCCTCTCCGGTAGACACTGCTTCCTCAGCCCCTGGACCTCCTGTGCTTTCCCTTCTCTCTTCTTCATCGTGAGCTTCATCATCAGCTTCTCGCTCTCCTCCTCCAGACAGATCGTTAAGTCGGATGAAGGTCCTGGGAAGCGAGGATGTGCCGGCTCCATCACTTGCTCTGTGTTCCTCAGAAATATTTCCTCCATCCTCAGCCATCATTTACCTCCTTAAGAAAAGATAATGGGAGATTAAAATAAACACACACAGACACACAGACACAGGCTACACAGATAAAGAATAAAGAAAATCTTATCTAATCAGCTCATTCTGGTAAACGTAATGCTCAACGTAATATTCAACGGAATTGGTTAAAAACATTTGGACTAAGATTTATTTAAATGTGTTTTGTTTTGTTGTATACATATCTGGATTGTTTGTTTGTTAGTTTATTTGATAGTTGTGTCATTAATTATAACATTTACATGATTATCCAAGCCTGTAGCTATAACCGATGCGATTTGAAATTCAGAGGCAGTTTAATTAAAACAATGCTTATTATATTATGGTCTGCCTGGAAACCTAATGGAATCGAGCTTAGGTAAAATCCAGTTATACAAAGCCGTTCATGTATTGTGCAATTGCATCAATAAAATGGTTCGAACTGCACGAAGTACTGTTATATTAAGGCTGATCGCTAAATATATGCTTTATATGCATCACTGATTACACCGGCGATCGTCTTAATGAAGAATAAACCAAACGGGCGCCTCTCAGTCGGGTGTAAAATTAAGCCATGTTTTCTTACCTGTAAGCAAATTGCTTCTGGTATAAGCCCAATCGGACTTCACTCATCGCATGATCTTTACTGCTGACTGAGAAAAGTATAAAGAAAGACGGAGAGAAAGTCAGTCTTGGGCGCGAAGCTTCCAGCTGAAGATGGGAGCGCAGGCGCGTTTCCGGGCGTCGCGCAGGATCCACATGCCCCCTCGAAGTGCGCACAGCTCAAAGATACCTCAATACGAGCAGCTCAGGCGATTTTCTTCACACGAGCAGCAAGAAAAGAGAAATCCTCCCGTATACAGCACAGAGTGGAAGAATAAAGCTGGAAACTGGCTAAGTCCTCTTCCAGTGCGAGCTCCACTCTTCCCCCGGAGCGTGCGCGCTTTCATGGATCGGGAAGATCCAACAAGCACCAAGTTTCCGCTCGCTTTCCGAGAAGAACCGGGTTCTAAAATCCAAACACGACCACTTAATTTACGAAACTACACATCTGTAAATGCTGAATTGACCGTCCGCGTGCATCACTTTCCGATGCTTTCGCGTTTTTAAAGTCGCAACAGCTACGCAAACGCAAACGGTAAAGCTGCGACTTGCGCGGGGTCTAGGCGAAAAACGCGTCCATTGTCGCCAAAAAACTCAAACCTCCACTTTTCTCTCAGAGTCCGCAAACGGTCTAAAGCACGAAAGCGCTCATCCCAACCAATTCACAGCTGGATTTGGGTTCAATTTACAGTCTCCTCCCTGACGGTAGTACCTCCACCAAGCAAAAGCAAGCAAAAGTCAGAGTGCTCTTCCATAGGCAGCCATAACTGCCTATCAAACGTAGACTAACAGTGGGCTGAATAACAGTTAGAATAGTATTGTTCACTCTCAGCCAATAAAAAGCCAGAAAATCTAATTGGAACTGGATCTACTTTTATGATTGGACTATGATTTGTGATTACGATAGGACATTTCAATATTCAAGGGATTTCTACGCAAATCACTGCTGCAAGACACTGCTACAGTTACTGTAGAATTTGACACCAAATACAGGTAAGCGTCGTTTAACGTCTGCATTACGTTCTGTCAAACAGAACACTGACCAAAACGCATGCTGACCGGACATTAACATGTTTACATACTATTATATGACTTACATAGCCTACTTTGCACAGTGTTTTATTTTAAACAATTATATCAATTAAAGAAAATATGAAAGCAACACTTTTTTGTTGTTCTTTCATGGCAGGTGTCGCAAGGATTCGCTCATACTCGTTTCTGTCATTTAGACGTGAATTACATGTAAGACAGACAATTATTACCTATTATAATTCTTAAGATCTTGTCTTAAAAGTAAATTAATGTTGATCAGAGGGGAGAAATGTGATGCAGATCTGTATTTAAAAAGTGTTAAATACATTTGTCTTTGATTTTGACCATGCTGGAGGAAGAACTTCTGTCTCAGTTCAGACCTCCAGTCAACACTGATATAGATATAGGTTATGAACGCTCCCTTCAAACTACCATTGACAATATGCAAAAAAATAAAAAATATCAGGCATTACATCAGCAGCCTTGTTTCTAGTCTACTCTAGTAACGTCCATATCGCTGCAGTAAAATACAGCAGCCTGATCCTATCTGAGTTTTCAGGAAGTAAATATATATTTGTAAAGCACACATAAACAATTATCTTGGAAAACTACTGGTTGGATTCGCCAAATGATAAACCCAAATTCACCACTAGGGTTGTTAAAATAACCCTAAAATAATCTAGAAATGATGCAAGGACTGATGTAATGTCTTATGTGGAATCTTCCCGTGCCTGCAACCAGGACTGTGATCTAGGCAAAGGAAATGAGCAGTTCCTCCTAGGCTTGTAGGTCTTCTCATGAAGGAACTGAATGAAGGACCAGCTGGATCAATCCCCAGCTACCACCCCATGAGAGATTTTCAGTTATGTTGGGAATGATCAAGAGTAGAATGTATGATCACATGACTAGGCAGGAGGGTATGTAATTGGTCAGCTTCTCTATAGGAGTGAAATCTGCTGACATGTTGACACATGACATGTACCAAGTATTCAGCAGAGATGCTGAGGAGTGAGTGGGTGTCCAGTTGTGGTCAGTTATGTATAGGTCAGGACTATGGTACCAGCCCACTACAGTTTATCCAGGGTCCTCAATGCCATTTAATTTTTTTGCTCCAACTGTGGCTTCTGACATCACCTTAGCCCCAGCTGCTCAAGTCAGGTTAGGAGTTTAACACGGTCCATCCCAGCATGAGCACTTGGCATGAGACCCGACCCCCTCCCTACATACTTATTCTTCCACAGCCATCCTAGGCCAGTGAAAGCAGGCTCTCGTGGCAAGGGCCACCATTCCAGGTGAGCCTTATGGAGTATCATATACATAATATACCTATTGTAGGTATCACTTTATTAGAGACTAAAGAGTTATCAGACTAGAGAATGGTCTGACAGATCGTACATTCAGGTGTTCCCTCAATCCAGGGTTGCTTATATGGTTTAGATGCTGGTCCAATGCACATGCCCAATTTTTAGGCTGACTTCACTGAACTGTAAGTGATTAAAACAAATGTAATTTTCAAACTTGAAGTTTTAAGTCATACAAAAAGATATGCTAAGAGTCCTGGTAAAATTGGAAATAGCACCAAAATGTCTTAATATACCTATTTCACAAGGAGAAACAAACCACAGGGTTGCATCATAATATGAGTGTGGCTTAAGCATGGCTTAAACATAGGTATTTGTATTAGTGCAATGACTCTCAAAAATGGAAAAATGTTTGTAATGTTATTTGATTCAGTTATGCAGCCTGGAGTGTTTAGGCATCTGGTGAAAATATGCCGTGACAGCAGACAATAATAACATAAAAGAAAAAAGAAGGAGAATTACAAACAAGAGAAAATACATATCAAGGAAGATCACTCCTCTACAACATCATAAATGATTTAAGTTTCAGTTTTAAAAAGTTTAAGATTTATAAAAGATTAAGATAAACTAATCTGAAAAGAAAGATAGCCTTTTGTTCCTAGTCGCTCCACAATGGTATTGAGCACTGCAGTTCGGAAGCACCAGCTTATATTCACGATGAGAGCAGAACCACCATGCTGAGGTTTTACCATACTGCCACCTATGGTAAAAACTAACTCGCAACCAAGAATCAAAGGATAAAGCACAGCCATTTGACATACAGTGTTGTAGCTGGAAACTTGTCTTTTTCTCATGGAATACAAACAGATAAATCAGATCAGAGCTTAATTAAAAAAAAAAACAGTAATTCTGGACAGTCATTCCCACACTTGTGAAGGAAAAACGTTAGTTTTTTTGGATAGGGAAAACAGTGACTGGAAATACACCAATAAATCAAACAAAACTTCCATTAATGTTGAGCGTGTGAGCCATGTTGCCATCTCTTGGATCATGCCATTTGCAAGGCAAGGGAGACTGCTGAATTTCCAATGCTTTTAACTTATGAGGGACAAACTTAGTTAAATAAAAACATAAAACAACGGGTGGCGGGACAGCTGAAAAAATCTTGTAAAAATCCTCAGCTAATTTGGAGTGCATATACCTACACACTGGTAGTTCCATGTCTGGATAAATGTGTAGAGTTACATTAGGAAGAGCACACAGTGTAAAGCCTGTGTCAACATCCGCATCTGGATGAATATGGGAGCAGCTAAAAGAAGAAGATGCTTATCGACGTCATGCTTTAACCTTTAACTATATATATATATTCCCTTTATGGATCTCCGAGTAACATTAGAATAGAGGGGTCATATTTCATATATGTCTTCTATTTCATAATGCATATGCATATTTCATAAGTAGTCATCTATTTCACTCTAAATATTCAGATCAATCTGGGAGGCAGCCATTATCATTCATAAGAACGTCATGTTCACTCCAAATTAGTCTATGCAAGATGCTAATGATACTGTACAGTGGTAAAAATTGTATATTTAAACATGACAATAGTGTACTTGAATTATATGCGTAATAATAAAAATATAATTTTTTCTTCTTATATAAATAAAAAATATACAGTATATATACAGTATATATAAAATATACTTCATTTGGTTGTGCTTTATTTGTACTGGTGATGCACTTTGTAAAAAAATATACATATATACTTAATATGATTATATACTATATTATATTATATACTTAATATACATATATGCTTAATGTTATTTGTGCTTTTGTTATGATAAAATGATTCATTTACTAAATGTGCCCTAGCAGCCTATATTTCTGCAGTAAAACTACTTCAGTGAAATTTGCTAGCAAAACATTCATTTTGTGTTGCTTATACAACTTATACTTTTAAGACTGTGCCGATGAACCTTTTATCTGTTGAAATTATACTTTAATTGTGTGTAGGTAAAAGTGCTAACAGCTAATGCTTGCACTGTTCTGAGCATAATGTGGTATAAAGTGTTTCTTTGTTTTGCGATAATGATTCAATAATGTAGAAGTGTAGCTTGTTATTTTTTACAAAGTAACAGTAAATTACTTTGCAAACAAACTTTTGTTTTTGGTCTAACTAAAAACTGAAGCAATGTTTTCACATAAAGTATTCTGCATTCGTTACCCTGTTGTTCATGTTTTATCTCACAGTATCTCACAGCTGTTTTTTCTATTAAAGATATGTATGCTGTAACATATTTTGCAATATATTTTAACATATTTTATCCTGAAGTTGTGTCGGAAGGTTGCATAAAGACATACAAAAACATTTTATGTCCACTCGTTTTTCACAGATGTACTGTGTCAATTCACAATTGGGTCAAGGTTGGAATGTTCCAGAATCACTTGGAATAACATCTTTTAAATCGACTTCCATAGAACAAGTGTGTTGCGTTACAAATTATAATACTTACTAAACTGTAAATATATTATGTGTACTACACTAGAAATATTAGTAAAATATGACTACAGTACACATTGTAAAATTACATAACTTGCATAACTAAGCTAGACTAAGCATATTAGAACTGCAGAAAGTTTATTATGAGTACAACCCCAGTTCCAATTAAGTTAAAATAAATCAATAAAAACAGAATATGATGATTTGAAAATCCTTTTCAACACATAATAAATTGAATACACTACAAAGATAAGATATTTAATGTTCAAACAGATCAACTTTATTGTTTTGCAAATATTTCCTCATTTTTAATTTGATGCCTGCACACGTTCCAAAAAAGTTGGGACAGGGGCGACAAAAGACTGAGAAAGTTGAGGAATGCTCAAAAACACATCTGTTTGGAACATTTCACAGGTGAGTGTGATGATTAGGTACAAAGGGAGAATCCCCGAAAGGCTCAGTCATTCACGAGCAAGGGTGGGGCGAGGTTTACCACTTTGTGAACAACTACATGAGTGAAAAGATAAGAACGATTTTATAACAAAGTTTGTCATCGTGCAGTTGCAAGGTATTTAATGACATCATCATCTAAAGTCCATTATATCATCAAGAGATTCAGAGAATCTGAAGAAATCTCTGCAAGTAAGCAGCAAGGCCAAAAAACAACACTGAATGCCCATGATCTTCGATCCCATAGGCGGCACTGCATTAAAAATTGACATCATTCTGTAACAGATATTACTACATGGGCTCAGGAACACTTCAGAAAACCATTGTAGACACAGTTCATCTCTCCATCTACAAGTGCAAGTTAAAACTCCAAAGCGAAAGCCATATATCAACAACACCCAGAAACACCGCCGGCTTCTCTGGGCCCGAACTTATCTGAGATGGACTGACGCAAACTACAAAACTGTCCTGTGGTCAGATGAGTCCACATTTCAAATTGTTTTTGGAAATCATGGACGTCATGTCTTCCGGGCTACTGAGGAAGAGGACCATCAGAATTGTTCAGTTCAAAGTTCAAAAGCCAGTGCTCTTGGCATGGATAACTTTCACATCTGTGAAGGCACCATTAATGCTGAAAGGCACATGCAGGTTTCAGAGCAACATATGCTGCCATCCATGCAACGTCTTTATCAGGGTCGACCCTGCTTGTTTCAACAAGACAATGCCATGCCACATTCTGCAAGAAGAGCGTGGCTTTGTAGTAAAAGAGTGTGGGTACTAGACTGGCCTGCCTGCAGTCCAGACCTGTCTCCCATTAAAATAAAAGATGCATAATGAAGTGCAAAATACAGCAATGGAGACCCCGGACTGTTGAGCAACTGAAGTTTCACACCAGGCAAAAATGGAAAAGAATTCCTCCTAGAAAGCTTCAACAATTAGTGTCCTCAGTTTACAAAAGCTTATTGAGTGTTGTTAAAAGAAAAGGTGACGTAATACAGTGGTAAACGCGCCCCTCTCCCAACTTCTTTGGAACGTGTTGCAGGCATCAAATTAAAAATCAGTAAATATTTGCCAACTTTCTGCAAATTTAATGTGCATAAATTACCCTCTAAGCACATCTAAATGTGTGGCTGTACTCCATATTTATATGTCCTGACTTTATCTTAATGGTCTCAGAGAACCAAAAACCCTCAAGGCAAAACCTTATCCTTTTTGTCTGATGTGTTTTTATTTCTGTTAAATAATAAGCATTGTCAATACATCAGTGCCTGTGATTATCACCCCATTACCTCTGATCATGCTCCTACTCCGATTGACATTTGTTGCTCTTTTAAAGGCCATGCAGACAAATAATGAAAATTCGGTTCTCACAAAGAGCACATTATTTCCCAAATCGACCTCTGCTTCTTTATTAACAATCTTCTAGATGTATCCACATCTCCCCGTGGGAGACAATCAAAGCCTTCAACTGTGACCACATAATTTCCTTTGTTTCACATACCAGAAAGGTGGAGACAGCGATAATGACTAAAAACTCTGAAAAACATTTGACATATGCCTCCATCATTAATAACTTCCTAAGAAAGCGAAGTACTTTTGAATTACAATAAAAATTGCAAGGTTAAAATACTGGGAAGTTACCGGCCCACCAGTCAAAAGCCATCCCAATTTTGCCACCTCAAGATTAATTCCCATAGTTAAATCCTCAACCCCTGGTCCTCAAATAACCAGAATCCTTCTTATATTTTATGTACAGTGCTCACTAAAATTAATGGATATTTCAGGTTCTATAATGACTCCCTATCTGTGGACAAGATACCTAGCAGGCTGATCTTCCTTCCTCTTAACAAGGACACAGATCCAACCATTTGCAGTAGCTGCAGACCACTATTACATGTAATATCATATTTAAAATCCTTTCTAATATGCTGCCCATGCCCCACTTAACTGACTAAACCTGGTTTTATGCAAGGCCAGAATTAATTCATCAATGCTGGAAGATTATTGCATATTCTGTCCAACTCAATCCCTAGAGATTATCGTGTCCCTGTATGCTGAGAAGACCTTCAACAGGCTCAAATGGGTCTACTGATTATTTTTCCTTTATAAACGCAGCTATACTCCCCATTCATTCAATCATTCATTAAATCATAAACTCAATCATTAATCTCTTGACTACATTCTCTCTCCAGTACATGGTTCCAGTAATCCAAATATTTAGTCTGCTTGTCCTCAGCAAACTGTTTGTTGGCTTTATTGTGCAACATCTTTAGAAGAGGCATCCTCCTGGGATGACATGATCATGCAGACCAATTTGATACACTGTGCACTTTATGGTCTGAGTACCCCCCAACCCCTTTAACCTCTTAGGGGTGTACTCACTTTTGTTGCCAGAGGTTTACACATTAATGGCTGTTTGTTGAGTTATTTTGAGGACACAGCAAAATTACACAGTATCAACGTTTCATATCTTTAGTGTTGTCTCATGAAAACAACACCTTACACTCTTTGGGTGTGGGGGTGTCAATATTTGGTTCGTTCTAGAAAAGGTGATGCTGTTATTGACTATTATCAGTATCTGTGGTAGCATGGCATGCATTAATATTAATATCTTAATATTATTGTCTATTTTTTCCACTTAAGAAATGTCGGAAAGTATTTATATTCTGATCTGAAGAAAATAAAGAAAAAAATAATGGCTTGACAGCTATATTAATCAATCATCAATATAATAATTCCAATACATCCTGGATCTGCCTTGGAATCTACATCCAGAGATTTTGGTCTCATAGCACACAACGCTAATAGCAATATGTTAGCAAACTGAAAATACACTGCTCACAAAAATTAGGGGATTCATTTTGAAATATATAGTATAGTTATATTGCTGAAATGACAGCACTTGAATTGTGTTTATTTGTTTGGATTGACAAAACAGTTTGGTTGGTTGTTTAATTTCACAGATGATTTTTGAAAGTCATACATTTAATAAACCAGCATTATTAACATGAATGTCTCACTACTAGCTGCTGAAAGAATTACCTGTTCTGTTGTTATCAAGCTCGATAGTTAACAGTTTGTAGACTTCTAATTCTGTGATGTTCCCTGATAAAAAGTTACATGTTGATCAAAGTTCATTTATGGGTTGATGGCTCCTGATTTCATATGGTCTTGCTGTTAAAGATGGTCCAAAACATAGCATGTTCTTGTTTTAGCAGGATTGAGCTACATAGCACATCTTATAAAGCTAGAAACATCAACTCAGTGTTTTCTATCAAACTGCCAAAACAAAAACAAAAAACAGTACAACTTGGATTTGGTTAACAAAATGTAAAGATTGCACGGCGCAATGACTAACATCAACTAAATACATGTTTTGAAATTTTGCTTTAATCTACAACAAAAAGCATTATGTTTCACCCTAGAATATCTTGGTCAGACTGTCAACGTGTCTATGTGGGCTATGTTTACAGCTAACTAGGTGAGGTACATTAATTTAAAAATACATACTATTAAGTCCTGGCATGTTTGTACCTTTGGAAGTGTGATTTCCAGAACAACATATTTATTTTGCTTGTCTTTCCAGTTTGGATAGGAGATTCTCCCCACAGATATTCTCTAAGAGATGTATTCTTACATGAACTCTGTGAGCTCTATGAACCACATCTCTTTTGTAAAACATAACTGCCAAAACGAGTTATCTATGAAACCAATCGTATTACAGAAGCACCAGCCTTTAAGCCAAGCATTTAATGAAGAGAGTTGCTAAACGATTCCATATCCCTGGGGAGGTGGGGCAATGGGCCAGAAACAATTAACTTTAAACCTCTAATAAACAAAGTCTTTTCTAATGTTTTAAATGTTCTTTCAAAACTTCAGCCTGTCTAAGAACAATTTTGTTATAACCTGCTCGAAGGACAGCAGAATGAGCTATTTCCAACAACAAAGATGACAGTGAACATCAGTACCACCAACCTAAACATTCCTAGCAACAGACTTTTCAACAGTTAACCCTTATTATCTTATTAAGCTCAACCACTCTCCTCTAAAACTGTGCCAAAGTCATAACCACCACATATACACACACACACGAGTGCTGCACAACCGTTCTCATCATTAAAGCTACTTATCGACATAGGTGATAAACCTATACATGCATAACTACTAAATGATTTCACCCTAAATCCAATATAGCTGAAGCACTTGATGCAACCACAATACCCACCGTGTGCACAATATATGAAGGAGTTACTTTAGCTCATCCCTGTCTATGAATTTGAGGAGCAACAGTATTATTACTTGCTTTGCTGCAAGTGAGACAATTACTATAGAAAATAATTGACACCAAAGTCAGACTGACAAGGAATAACTCCAGTGTATTTCCATTTCCATTTTCCATTTCTCCAACATTACCATCTCAGCCTCAACCAACAATGCCTACATACATACACAAATTATAACAACATATGGACTGTGGTAGCCTAGCGGTTAAGGTACTGGACTCTGGACCGGAAGGTTCAGAAGGTTAAGACCCTTAACCCACAATTGCTTAAAATTGTAAAAAAAAAAAAATGTAAGACTGTATTAATTGTAAGTCGCTCTGGATAATGCTCTGCTAAATACGTCTGCTAAATGCTGGAAATGTAATGAAATGTACTAATCATTTCAAAGTTATTCATAAACAGTGATTCATTCATAGAAAATGTTACATGTAGCCTAATGTACTGATGCACTCTGTCTCACCACTCTACGACCAAGTAGTATAATATAAAAAAAAAAACGTAATGACCAATTACTGGTTTGCTAGCACGATGTAAATCTAGATAGAAAGCTAGAAAGTATGAAAAAAACACAATAAAAGAACCATTACTGCATATGAATTACATACTGGTTGTGTTTTAGACGTTGGTATAATGGTCAACCAGTTTTACCAGCAAAATTAGCAAGCCTATTGAAGTTCAGCAGCTAATCCAACAACAGACCGCCACTAACCAGCATTAGACCAACAAAAGGTAATACTTGATTGATCAGCAAATTAGCATCCAGTGCAGCAAGATTCAGTGTTTGAGCCATGAAAACCATGAAACAACATCAGTTGTTGGTATACAGTAACCAAGAAATAACCTGATATGACAGCTTAACATATTGAATTCTCGACACACTACATACAAAACTGGCTAACGATAATGAATATAAACAATACATTTAACAGTAACAGGACAATCATTACTGTTTTAATGCACATTGGTAAAGTTACTGCCAAACCTAAAACATTTTTATTTTTAAGCTGTCAAACAAATTGAAAAGCTTATATCTTAAGTGAATAGAAAGCGAACAATACACAAAAGTTTTAATTATAATATCTGTATTTACTAGATCAACAGAAGAAGACCCAGAGAGGACTACTTTTTTTTCTGCAGACTTTAAACATCTGGCAGAAGTGACTTACTCTGGCCTGTATCATTAGCCTGTTGATTTGGAGTTTGTCTACAGTCCAGGCAGTAAAATTCTATTTTAGTTCGCATTTCTGTAATTATTTATTTGCAAACAGATGGGAAATATTTGCTCTTATTATTCAGATGGCATGTGTAATATATACAGTGAAGCTGGATACGTCAAACCCTGTCTACATGTACTCATTATTACAGTAGCCAAAATAATACCTTGTTAGCAAAGGTCTCCTAACTTGGCTAAGTAACACATTAGAAAGGAAGTCAAAAGCTGTGAAAAATTTGTTTTGGAACAACAACAAATATTCTGATTCTCAGTAAAAGATAAATATACAACCCCAAATCAAGTGTGGACAGTTTGGAAAATGCATATAGAAAACACACAGAATTTCTTAATAATACTTTTTTTATTTCATTGCAGACAGTTTTTTCTTTTTTTCTGGTGAGAAAAAAAAAGACAGGGCAATTTAAGGTTAATAATAAATAATAATAGTAATAATAATAATAAGCTAAATTATGTGCGCTTTACTGTGCAATAAAGAAGACTCTTAATGACTATGCCCAGAAGTTGCGATCGACGTGTGCATGGAGGCTGTTATCAGCAACATGTCCAAAACCCATTGTCTATTGTGATATGGGACTGTGTCAGTACTCTTGGGGAAAGGTCATTTAGACACTGTGACGCAGCATTGATGCAGAAAAGTAGAAAAATGAGATTTTAGAGCAATATATGCTGCCCTCACATGCCATCTTTTCAAGGGACATCCATGCATTTTTCAACAAGAGAATGCAAAAGCACATGCTGCACATTGAAAAGGGTATGGCTACTGAACTGGCCTCCTGCAGTCCTGACATGTGCCCGATAGAGAATGTATGTAATGACTCCGTACTGTTGCACATCGTAAGACATGTTTGCAGGAAGGGACAAAAAACCTAAAACACTATTGCGTGGTATTCTCTGTACTAAACTGCCAAAAATCCAAAAATCTAAACTTTTTTTTCGAATATACAGGATTTTAAAATATATATATATTTTGACCAGAAAAAAAACTTCTGCAACAAAATAAAAGCAAACAGAAACACTGTTTTTTCTAGGACTTTCCATACAGTTTCATCTTTATCTGATTTGGGGTTGTACCAAGATTATCTATAGATGCAGCCTAAATTAAGCTATTATTTTATGCTATTTAATGCTATTAGCTATTACAGCAATTGTATATGGCGGTCATGAATAACTTTGTCATTTTAGGAATGTTGCTTAACCTATTATGAATGATTTCATAAAATACACTAAGTGTTACGGGATGTGTTAGGACCCAAGTATGCAGGAGCGAGGAATCCCACGGCATAATAATAATGGAGAAATAATATATAACCAAACTGAAAAGGGGAAAAGGGCGCGAAAGGCTCTCTAACATATGAAAACAAAAAGGTGAAAATGCACCTATGTTGCATCCCATGTGGGAGCAACGCGTGAGTGCAGCGCGAGCGCAAAACGATCGCGAAAGGCACCGAAGCACCAGGTGGCGAGCGTAAGGTCGAGTGCGCATGTAGGTGTGAGCAACGCGCAAATAAATCGTGGTGAATGCCAGAGGGCTGCCCTTTATGGCCGGATATGGGGTTCGGCACTGATAGCAACCCTATAGCGGCTTACAGAGGCCAGGGTCCGGAGGTGAACCCTCCGGCTGCGGACCCAGGATGGGAGCTTCATGAGCCGCAGGTCCGGAGTGCAGCCCCTACCGGCCGCGACTCCGGGCACCATCAGCTGCCGGGGAACGAAGCAGCGGAGTCCATAGAGGACTGTGGGTGAGCGTGCAAAAGGCGCGATGAGGTGCCGATTTGGGACGTCTCCCAAATTGCGAGGCACGGGGGGACTCCGGAATGCCAGAGGGCGAGCGCGAGCCCACGCGTCTCATTGGGAGCAGGCAGCCGACTTGGGTGAAGGCACTGGAGCGCCAGAGGGCGAGCATGAGCTCAAGTGTGCGTTTAGCGCGAGCGCAAACCGATCGCAAAAGGCGCAAAAGCACCAGGTGACGAGCGTAAGCTCAAAAACGAGTATAGCATGAGCGCAGACCGATCACAGAAGGTGCTGAAGCGACAGGGAACGAGCGTGAACTTGAGCGCGCATGTAGCGCAATAAAGCCATGCGTGTATATTTTATGCGCGCAGCCGGGTGGCAGCTCTAGCTGGGGCATGTCTCAAAATGAGAGGGCAGCTGACTAGAGCAAGGCTCAACAAGGAAGCGGGGAGTGAGGCTAAATAGTGGCCGAGGACGGAGAGGGCGCGGGTTCAGACGTGCGAGGAGCGCACCTGACAACGGAACGAAAACCCCTAAAAGTGTCCCTCAAATGCTAAATACCTCAGGGGTTTCCCCCGTACCTGTCTAAAAGCCCCAGGACATGAAATTACCAACCAGCCAACAAACTAAGCAAGCAAACGTCCAGCATGTCAAGGCACGCCTGGGCACGTGTGCACCGGTGGCTGGGTGCACTGTGGAGTAAAACAACCTGGCCACGAACACTGCTAGAACTCCTGCTTAAGTACAGGAAGTGTTCGTCATCAGGTCGTTAAGTAGACACTGGTTATATGCCGCCTCACCGATTGCTCTGTAACGGCAATCAGAGAGGCAGCACCTCTCTCAGAACCTTAACAGGGCTAAAATGGAAATTTGGAAATTCTACAGAAAGGAAACTGAAGGGTTTTGAATTGTACATAAAAATAGCACATATTATACAATCCTGATTTTGCATATGTCTGCTAACTTAACACTGGTCATCAAAAATGCTCTGGATCCCAGGGAAAAATAGTTATCTAAGCAAACACCATAATAAACAAATGGATAAAATTAAATAAAATAAAATTCGAACTACAGTGATGTATTGAAGTATGAAAAATGTCCAGAATGAAATGGATTGCTATTTTTGATGTGATAGAACTTGAATGCCCTGCACATAGCTCTGACCTGAACCTGAATCCAAACCCATGGGATGAATTGGAATGCTAATTGTAAACCACGCCTCACTGCTCAGCATTACTGCCCAACCTCAAGAGTGCACTTATGACTGACTGGAAGTGAATCCCCATAAATTTACCACAAAATATAGTTACCAGAAGAGCGCAAAATATGGGAGCAGCAAAGGGGGGCCAATGTTAATGTACATGAGTTTTAAATGAAATCTTCTGAGAATCACATATGGATGTGATGTCCGAGTGTCCACAAGCATGTTCTCATGAACCATATGGTCATTGCTACAGTCTACCCACAAATCTACTTTTAGATTTCAGTGATCAGTTGTAGTTCTAAGTACAGAGGAATATTTTAGCATAATTCATAATATTTAAAAACATGCACATTGGTGGCATTTGACTGTAAATCCAAATACATGAACTTCCTTTAATATGAACTTTTTGACGTAACAGCTTCTACGCTAGTAGATATTTTGGATCCTGTTTCCATAACTGTATTTGTTTGGTGTGTCACCTTGGAGGCGGGATGCCCTCAATGTTATTTGATTTCCTCTTTTAATTAGGATGATATGTTTCAGAACAAATAGCCTGGTGGAATTTTGTTTGTGGCACACCAAGAAAACAGAGCCAACGTGCCTCAAAGCATCATCTTTCATCTTTCTTTGTGAGTTTCCCCCAGATTCTTTCAGTCAGCGTTCTATGATTCTACTTCTGTGGAATCCTCTGTGGTACATGGTTGGCTACCCTGCTGTGGTTAAAACCCTTTTCTCATGGAAGGAGCCATAACAGATTTGGCTTCAGATGTCAGGAATTTTAAATTTACTGTGCACTGTCAACATTTATTTATTTAATACACAATATTGTTTGGACCTAGTACATAAATTCCCATTGTGTGTCAAGGTTTCAACAATGAAGATTGTGTGGTTGTCCATAAATCATGTAGCACAACAGTGGCAGATATTTTTGTGATATAACTCTTAGCATGCAGCTACAGTACGTGAATAGTAAAAAACAAGTGCTAGTATACTGTTTCGGCTAGAACTCAAAGGCTTAGCTGCGGCTCCAATTTGACAGGAGCATCAGAGTGGTCACCATAATATGTCCAGGTTTAGGTACAAAAAAACGGCTCCTAGCTACCAAAATTATTTTCAACGCAACTATGAAGTTACTTGAGCTAATTAGTTTGTACTAGCTGGTTTGTGTATATACATGTATATGGACTGTGACTGTATTATTTTTGTTTCTTGATTGGTTATCTATGCCTTTGTTAAACTGTACTTGCTCTCTATAGTGTTTCATGTAGCTTTTGGTCTCATAGCACACAAAACTAATAGCATTATTTGAGCAAAATGAAAATACACTGCTCACAAAAATTAGGGGATTCATTTTGAAATATATAGTATAGTTATATTGCTGAAATGACAGCACTTGAATTGTGCATATTTGCTTGGACTGACAAAACAGTTTGGTTGGTTGTTAAGTCACACATTTAATAAACCAGCATTATTAACATGAATGTCTCACTACTAGCTGCTAAAGCAATTAACTGTTCTGTTGGTAGCAAGCTGGATGGTTAACAGTGTGTACAGATTTTGATTTCTCTTGCTTAGTTGACTCCTAATTCTGTGATGTTCCCTGATAAAAAGTTACATGTTGATCCAACTTCTTGCTGGTAAAGCTGGTCCAAAACATAGCATATTCTTGTTTTAGCAGGATTGAGCTACATAGCACATCTTATAAAGCTAGAAGCAGCAAGTCAATGTTTCCTATGAAACTGCAAAAAAACAAGAAACACTACAACTTGGATATGATTAACATAATGCAACAATTACACAGTGCTATAACTGACTGACAAAAACAAACCAACATCAACTAAATACATGTTTTGAAATTTTGCTTTGATCTACAACAAAAAAAGCATTGTGTTTTACCATAGCATATCCTGGTCAGGCTTCATTAGAAGCCCTGTTTGAACTCTGCATGTGGAATTTGCATGTTCTCTCTGTCTCTCTGTGTAAGTATTCTCCAGGTACTCCAGTTTCAATAAACATTAAATTAACATTAAAAAGTCTTAAGGTTATCTGGTTGTTCCAAGGTGTCCCCAGGATGTGCTGGGTGTGTTTGGAGGGGATTGCACATGCCTGTGCACTGAAACCAGATAAATGTGTATGGTTGCTTTAGCATGGGCATCAATGCTAAATCCTGTACCAAGTCTCATATTCAGATTTGTATGGTTTGCTTTACTGACTCCTAATGGCAGCCAATGAAAGCGAAAGAAGATGAAGATCCTGCTTGTAGAGTATAGAGGTGAAGTCTGAACAGGACAGCAATCCACTGCAGGGTTCTTCTTTGAGTTGACAACTAATTAAAAGGCGTATTATGGCTACCTACTGGACTGCAATGTGCATTGATTCTTCCCTATACAGTGAAACCTCAAACGTTTAATATCTTTTTCCTCAAACAATTTAGACATTTAATAGTCAGCTTGATTTTTTTTGCCTTAGAACATGGGCACTCTAAGTAGAACACTCAATGGTCCGATTTAACCCTAACCCAGATCTTTTAAAGAAGATGCATGTGATCCAGCACCAATACAGTATGCAAATCGCCACAAAACTGGGTGCGATTTATGACACCCCTTAGTGTTGGCACCACTGTCCCAGTGATAGGATGTACCGAAACTGTGTTCGTGTCACTGGCAGTAAAGTTTCACTTTAATTTTATTTATTTATATACATTACATGGCTTTATATTTAACTAATTTCATGCATGTATTGATTAATATTATTGTAGTACACTCCTTTGTTTCATTCGTGCCTCTGATAATTAACTACATTTGAATATAGGCATAGGAAAACACTCATTTGGGGGTTTCGGGTTTAAACAAATCCTATTTACATTACTTCTTATGTGGGAATTTGATTCTGACTTTGAACGGCCTTCTGCAACCAATTAAGCTCCACTGTATATAGTTATCAAGCCTGAATGAGGTAAATAATCTATAGCACTACTTCCACAATCCCCTTTCCTTCAGTAGTGAAGGCACTTTCAAATGCTGTACTTTTTCCAAAAGCCTGACAATTTCCACTGCATCCTGTATTGTTTTCCTATTATGTCAATTGTTGAACTTAATCCTGTGTGCTCTATTATCAAGCTTATATATATATATATATATAGTTTCTTCTTTCCTATTCCAGTGTTCAAATGCCTCAACCTTTTTCTGAATATTAAACAGGTGCCTTCCCTTTCCATCTGCTTCCAAATCATACAGACATCTTTTTTGCCATCTCATTCTGGATGAAGGATTTAATTTCTATTTTACTAATAGGAATATTAATGTCTGTGGTATCATGTCTTAGAGATGGGTTGGTGCTTCATTTGCTTTTTCATTTCCCTTTACTCCCTGATGAACAGAGGTCCAGACAAATTTCATTTTAATCGCAGATTGTATAACCTGGGTTTGCATATGCAGTACTTCACTTAACAAGTCTTGTCTGCTATATATATATGAGAAAGTCAACCAGCCAAGACAGAGCTGGAATCTAAGCATATATGCATTTTCCAAGATTTCCGTCCATCCACCCACTGCAGGGCTAAAATTACTCCTACCGTATTTGCTATGTACACTGAAAGGTTGTCATTTACACTGCTTGACTTAAAATCTGGAACTACAAATTCTGCTTCTGCATTATCTGATTGATCTTTGGGCAACTCGGTGTACAACCCCAATCCCACGTTGGGGCGTTGTGTAAAACCAGAATACAATGATTTGCAAATCCTTTTCAACCTATATACAATTGACAACAAAGGCAAAATATTCAAACAGAAAAATAACGTTTTTTTTTTTTTTGCAAATATTCACTCATTTGGAATTTAATACCTTGAACACATTCCAAAAAAGTTGGGACAGGGGTGTGTTTACCACTGTGTTACATCACTTTTCTTTTAGCAACACTCAATACGCGTTTGGGAACTGAGGACAGTGTTATAAGCGAAATTCTTTCCCATTTTTGCTTTATTGTTGTATTTTGCACTTCATACATAATGCACCACACATTTTCAATTAAATTCAATTCAATTCAATTCAATTCAACTTTATTTATATAGTGCTTTTTACAACGTAGCATTGTCTCAAAGCAGCTTTACAGTAATACAATTATCTAAAAGGCCAATCCCAAGTTGAGC
>JAUZST010000830.1:74729-100288 GCA_034779995.1 Parotocinclus haroldoi
ATTATACCATGCAGTACCTTGCCATGCTACCTGGGATCCAGAACCAGGATCCTCTTGTTGTGAGATGACAGTGCTACTCACCACACCACCTTCTTGCTTGTTTTAGCATATATACTGCTTACAATAATTAGGGGATACTTCCAAATGAAAATCCTATACTGAAATATCCCCTAATTTTTGTGAGCAGTGTAGTTGATTTTATAATATAGATTTACTAGTATAATATCAATTGTAGATCAGGGATATGTGTGTAACATGTGACTGATCTAAATGGCCACGTAGGTCTCATAAGTAAAATGACTGCTAAAAAAGATGTAGTTATGATTGAAATGTAGATGGTATGTCAGGAACCATGCTGTTACATGGGAGCTGGATGAATCTGATACTGAAAGTTATTTGTTGACTGTCAATCATTTCATAGAGGAGGTATGATGTGTTGTCCAGGATAACAGTGGATTTTTCAAGTGTCCTTCTTTCAACCATGAATTTGAAACAATGTTGTTGTTGAAACAATGAAATGTGGAAGGAAACTGGAGTACCTCGAGTAAGACCTGTGAGCTCCAAACAGGCGTAGTCTGAGGCTCCGATTGATCTGGGAATCTCTGGAGCTTCGAGGTACGCTAGCCACTTGTGATAGGTAAAGATAGATAAAGCGTATCTGTACAGTTAGAAATCAGTGCTGGCTGACTGAACTTTGCTGACAAACATTTCAAGCTTAGTTGAACGTGATTAGACAAAATCTGACTTTGATTAAATTCAATAAAATTGTGTTGTGTTTCTCCGAGTTCCTATATGATACAGCAAATCTTAAATTCTATTGATGCTTGGCTTGACATAATCTGTCACATTTCCCATTTTATTTCAGGAAGCAAAACTTTGTCATCAAATCTGTCATCCAGCATTATCAATTAAAAAGACAGCAAATTATCTTCAGTGTTCGTGGAGGACTTGTCAGAACAAATTTTAAAATAAATCACTGTTCAATATTTTCCCCATTTATTTATATTTGCTGTTGGTGTTACAGTGAGATCAGTATGGCAGGTGACACAGGTAGCACAGTCTGGATTACTTGCACTAATTGAAAGCCTGGAGGACATAAGGTAAGATGTTGCATCAGAGTAGCACAAGTGCTTGTCCATGGAAAAGAAAACACTAAACATGATGTGTGATGGTGAGGACCAGCCATTTATGTACATGGCATTGCCAAAGACCAGGCAAGTGAGAGGCAAAATATGTGTATCTGTGGACAATGGATGTTTCAGGACAAACATGAGACATCTTGTCTCATCACTTAAATATAGAGCTATTGTAATATGAACTAAAGATGTATTGGGCACTTAATCTGAAAAAAGGAAAACAATGAGGATAGAAACATAGAAATTCAGTGATGTGCGTCAGTGATGCATTCACTTGAAATGAACGGAATGGAAAATAAATGATGCCAGATAGTAACAAATCTGAGAAAAGTTTATTATGAATATGGCACCTGTAAGATGGTAAAATATTGTTACAGAAAGACAACCATGTATGACATGTTTGATTAAACTGATGAAAATCTACAACAGTATAAAATAACCCTGTTGTAAAATGAAGTATGTACATTTTTGAATTGCAGCATTATTCATGGTAAATGAAAGATGTTTTTCATAGAACAACAACAACAACAACAAGCCAGGCACTCAGTTAGCTTCAGTTAGTTAGGTTTCTTTTTTTGGAAAACATACAAAACAAACAAAAAACAAAATGTACCATAGTATTCTCTTTTTAATATTTTAATTTGTTTGTATTTAGAATTTATAACACTGTTAACATTGATACTAAGAGAATCCCATTCTCCCGTGTTTATCTACTTGGCACCAAGTTCCTCATAAAAGAATCTGTATAATTGTACAAGAAATAGTTAAAAACACAGACACAGTTTTCACAGGTAATGAAGTGATTTATCATATCGTAATTTTTAAACACTATTTATCTGACAGCAGCTGAGATTAGTTTAAGATTAAATCACCAGCAATCATTTTGACACAACACAGAAACACTGAGACAGCTCGGCCCGCTGTTCTGTTTGTAACATATGGGTGTATTTCCTGGTCCACAGTGTGTTTTTAAGCTGCCCCCTCCCACAGTATGACTATTTGCAATGTAAAAAATGCTAAAACTCTACAATCCCACTAAGCTCAAGTTGTGACACCAAGCTCTCCTGCAACTGCTCCAACAGCAGCTTTCAGTTTTTAAAAACATTTAAATCGTGACCTGGGTTTGAATAACAACACACCTTCACAGAAACCACAAAGACGAGTTTCCTGATGTACGGGAGTAGCCAGATTCAGTAAAAAGACAAAAATGGCTTCCCCCTTTCCTTTGCTGGACAGACTAAAAAACACTAAACACTGGCAAAGCAGCTGGACCGAAATAAAGGTAAACCAAATAATTAACTTAGTAAACATGCATTTCCAAAACACCTATAAAAATAGATTTTGTAGTGCGAATTTTTTTATTTTTATCTTGTTACAAATCTTTAAAATTGTTTGTCCTGAAATACTGCCATAATCCTTTTTTACTTCCTGTGAGTTGCAGGGTCATTGATGTCAACAGGTTGGTGGAAACCAATGAAATACACCCAATGCACATGAGAAGCACAAGGGACTCTGGGAATGTTTCACAACTTAGGCCTTTGAGGTTCCAGAAGTTATGTCTAAATGCTACTTCAGTTTTATCCTTGTCAGTGTTGAGCTGGAGACTGCAATCCCAGAATTCCCCAGTGGTAAAAATGGCTCCTTAAACCTTTGAGCTAGTTAAGAGTCTTTTATCTCTGAGAGGAAGAGAGAGGTCTGTAGACTACACGACAGCAAAGCAATAGCAGGAACAGAAAAGTAATACAGACGTAATAAGAAGCAGCAAAAAGGTGACACTACATTGGAAGGCCACCACACAAAATCCACTAACCTCCACTGGTTCACTAAGACTGTAGGGGGGAAGGAGAGAGGAACAATTGCTTCCCCATCCAAGCCCACACTAGCACAGAGAGGACAAAGGACAAAACAGCTACATCAGCTTGGTATATACTGCATATAGTAACACACACTGAAATCGCTATGAGGACTGACAGCCAATGACACTTACACATTGTACACGTTTACGCTTATCACGCTTGGTAATAGATGACGTGATGGATGGCTGCCAAAAAATGAAGTGACAGTTTTCTTCCTTTTTTTTTTATTACTTTTCTTTCTTTTTTTTTCAAACGAATTCACAGTGTCTTAACACCAAACTGTGACGGTATTTTTTTTGGCAACATTGGAAAAAGAATTAGGAATGTGATTTCTCAAAACATTTTTGATTGAAAATGCATGTCCTTATTACAATCTTGCTGATATGTGGTTTTCAGAGTTCATGAAAGAGTGTAGGTAAACGGATTTGGGAGATTGATGGAAAAAAGGTACGAGGCTTCATGTAAAGAGAAAGAGTAAAAAAAAAATAAGAAAAGCTTGTTAGGGTTTCACATTCATCTTCAAGTTTATGATGCAAAGATTAGCCTCAGTTACACTGAGAGGTAAGAAGTGATACACAGCCTTGTCCAAATCCCTTTTCTGACTCAATTATATTGAGTCACAGCCAAACCCTTCATGGCTCTCTGCAGGGGATGAGTATAAGAAAAATGAACTTGTCTGTAAGAGGTTTGTTTTCAGTAGAAAATCTCTCAAGCCATCATTTGTCGAACTCTGGAACAGTACCTACATCAGCCAGCTGAGTGAGGGTTAGTTGATGATAGCACCATGGATCTGCAAAAGGAAGATGAAACTGGAGGAATCTCACACTGACCTGTTCCAAAGTCCTGGAGTTTGTAGTAACATTCAGTTCAGGTCAATACCCGGCTAAAATTGCTTTTTTTAAATGCATGATTTGTAAGTTAAATCTGAGCTATAAAAACGAAGAAAAGCATCATTTCTAAAATACTATTCCCTCGTTAAGAAAGAACTCTAAAACCCTTTCAACTATGTCAAACAGGGTAATGTCCTTTGTCTGCACCAACCTTGATCACATCAAGATATTGAAAAAAAACACCTTTCTTTTTATGTCAATCTCTTTTTTTTGAATTGCCTTTAAATATACAAGATCCTCATGAGGATGCAGTGTGATTAATTCAAAAAAGTACACCTTCCACCATAGAGAAACCACACAGCACGTTGGTGATTTCTCTGTGGCTCAAAGGAACTCTCTGAAGTAGAGCCTGCTTAGTTTGTGTAGAGAAAATGTCATTGGCTCTAGAGAAGGGAGAAAGGGGAGAAGGACACAGAAGAAAAGAAATTTAGAAAGACACAGGAAGAGAAACCATTTGTTTCAGTTATACAAGCTTAAATGCTTGAAATTCAAAGTGCTAGAACATTTCATTCCCCCAACATGAAACACAGTCTTAGGCCTTGAAAGAGTCTCTTGATTTGAGTTGAACACAGTAATATGGTCTCAGAGTTTTGCTTCAATCCTCTTTGCGCTCGAGAGTCTGCGTTGTGTGGATACCATTGCTGTAGACAGGGAAGGGAAGTGTGGAGAAAAGTCCCTCTGCCGTGGTGAAGACGTTGGCTGTCGGCATCTGTGCGAGGCTGGCACCAGTACCTGCACTACCAAAAGGGCCGGACATGTTGAGCCGGTGCACATGGTGATACAGCATCTCCATGGGTGTCTTGGCATCGATTCCGAAGCCAGGCCCATTCACGTCCACAAAGTTGACTGCAGCATGGGTGCTGGGTAGCAGATTGCCTTGTACAGCTAGTGTGACATCGGCAGGAGCGTAGCGAATTGTACCTGCTGTGTAGACCCGTGGAGTTGCTGCTGTGCTGGTGGCAGCCAACGTACCTGCAACTCGCTGCACCAGTGGGAGCACCACGTTGCCTGCCTGCAGCCGCTGTAGAGCCTCTAGGTCACCACTGTAAAGTAGGGAGTTTTGGGACGTAGGCGTACCCTGCTGCTTGTCACGTGGTGAAGCTGAGAGTGGCGGGGAGAGGGGGTCAGAAGTTGAGGAGTTGGAGGGTGGCGGTGCCAGGCTGACTGAGGTGGGGGCACTGTTACTGCTACTACTGCTGCTACTGTTGGTGAAGTTAGGCTTCCTGATGCCTGCTCCTCCCTCGGTACCTGGTGGAGTGAGGACTGAGTCTGGAATGGCAGAGGAGAATGCATCATGGGCACCCGGAGGCTTGGTCATACTGAAGGGCGATTCGTTCCGAGAGATCTCACGATTAGGTGGAAAGTTCCAGATGCTGCTGTCATTGTCAAAGTTTATTGGCTCAGTCATCTCGGTTTTGATCTTGAGCACTGAGGCGGTAGCAGGTGATGGGGGTGGCAGTAGTGGAGGCTGCTCACCCAGTGCTGGCTCCAGGCTACCCGGACTCCCTGTTCCATCGTCCAGAGGTGAGAGACGCAAGCGTTGACGACTGCCCTCCCATTTTTGCTTTTTCCTCCTTTTCTTTCTTTTTTGACATTTACTGGCTAGTGAGCCACTTAGTTCACCACTGCTATTGCAGTCCTTCATGCCACCTTCATTCTCGTCCTCTTCCTCATCTTCCTCATCCTCTTCAGACGAGGAAGAGAGTGAATCGTGAAGTTCCAATCCGTCTCCATCACCATAGTGCTCCACTTTTATGGGCAGGCCACTGAGCTGGGCCAGGCGACTCTCCTTTTGCTCTATCTCACAGTCAGATGGCTCTAAGCTGTCCTCGCTTTCCTGACTTTCAGCATTACTGGAGCTATCCTCCTCTTGATGCCTCATCTCTTGCTCAGGGCGACCTGCGGGCTTCTTATTGTCTGATTCTGGCTCCTCGCTGTTCTCTGAAGACTGATTTCCCTTCCCATCTGACTTGGAGTGATCGTTGTCTGAGGAAAAAGAAGAGGGAGGAGATTTCACATATAGACTACATGAGGAATAAGTGTTTTTCTAAATAAATATTTATGAACGTTTTATCAGTTGTTCAGTGTTGGTGTCCAAAAGCATTCAGCCTGTAGGGTGTTCTTGCATGTCTTGCATGACTGCAGGTTAAAAAAACTACTGTTCTATGTAATTATTGTCTAGATTTATATTCATAACGAACAATATACAGATTTGTTGCACAACTGTGTTGCAAGCAACTAGGCAAATATGGGTCTTTGGCTGTGTCTAAAACATTACGAATTTAACACCATAATTAATAATCTTGTTCTGACTAATCACTCACTTTAGTCAAGGGAGATATTTAGAAAATGATCTATGTCACATTTACTGTATGAAGAAAAGAATGCAGTGCAATTAGTTTGTTAATAATTTCAGTGTTATCCAACGCTGCCTTATTGAAACAACTTATTCCCTAAAGTAATAGTATTTATTTTTAGTTCCTATCATGTTTTACTGTGCAGCAGGTACACCTTTAGGTGTTTGGTTATACTGGTAATAAGAGATTTGAGAAACTGAGGTAGGGAGTCAGAAGGGAGGGGGTAAATGGAGGCAGGGCATGATCTATTCCAGCTGCAGCTGGCACAGACGTTAACCTTTGTGATGAAGGCTGGCAAAGGGCTGGCCATGCCGAGGTGCCAGGGGACAGTAGCCTGGCATCGTCCCCAGTCTGTCAATCAGCCTCATCCTCTCAATGTCCCTAAGCCCATCTCTGGAATCACACTCAATCTTCTGCTTGAATGCATAATTAATATCTCCAATTGACTGCCCAGGCTTAATCAACCTTTTAACCAGGTTTACTAAGAGTTTTAATGCCTCGGGTTTCTGTTCTTTGCGGACAGAAAATGTAAAACTTAAATATAACTGTTTCTGAAATGATACGTTTCGAGAATACATAAAATATGATCAACTTTTCTGTGTCTAAGTTTAGTGATGTTATTATTGGTGTGACATTCTTATATGTATTAGTTGGTGTATGCTATTGCTATCTTTGGTTTTTTAAAAGCTGTTGGTTCAGGACTTACTATCAGGTCCTCTATCAGAAAGTTATGATGAAAAAAATGGAATTAAAAAACTATGTTTATTTTACAAATGAATAGTAAAGTTTTAGACAATATATATACTCTATGTATACTATATACAACTCTAAAGGTACTACACAAAATAACGTAAATGCAGACCTTCCAAGAGCAAGCAGAACACTTTGTAATAATAAGGTGAAAACAGAAGAAATTACTTTAAAATTAATAATGCAAAATACATCAATAACTTAATAATACCACAGTTCTTATAGCTCACTGCTTTGAACAGGAAGGAAAGAAGGAAACTTGGCATTCTCTTTGTTCCTATTGCTTACCGTAAGAAGGTTTCAGATTATTCCTTGTTTGTAAAATGTTTGATTTGCAAACCACAAGATCTTTGGTCAATGTGTAGACAAATGTAACTATACTGTACCAGAGTTTTCCTTGGAGTCTGACTCCGAGTCAGATGTTTCTGAAGACTCTGACGCTTTCTCTGGCAGGTTGGGAAGCTGTGTGATATCAATAGGTGTGTCTTTGTATTCCGGATTACTGACAAAAAAGAAACACAGGCAGCGAAGAATGAAAAATGGGAACAATGAGAGCTGCATTTAATATCCTGTTGGAAAGAAGGTGAAATGGCCTTCACTACCCTTACCACTCCTGAACATTTCAAACATCCTCATTGATCCAGTTTTCCTAAAGCCCACGCCTCTATAAAGATCTCAGGCTAAGGCTTGACTCTTGCCACAAAGGGAGAGAAGATTAAATAGACGCTTACAGAAATCTATTTATTCGGCTGTTGCTGTCTCGCTATTCCAAATGGAAATCCTCTACCTTTGTGATGGGTATTGACAAATAAGCATCACAGTAATTTGGGGTAACATTTAACGAAAGCAATCTTGTTTACCTAAGCACATAGTTGACCCAGATGATGTTCTTCTCATTGGCATTCTTGGCGTTGATTGCAATAGTGGCACTGGACTGGATCCAGATGTATCCTCCATTCTTCTGGATCCAGCGGTAGTATTTGGTCACACACTGGCCCTTATTAATCACTGCAGAGAGAAGTAGTAGTGTTACCGTTTGATAGCAATTTAGCAACAACTCTAATGTTTTTACTGTTTACTTTTGTTGAATGTATGTAATGGTTGTGATCCCACTGTTTCAAAGTCACCCTAGGTAATGATGATTTCAAAGCAGAAAGGTAAGCCCCATTCGTACATATAAGATTGTTTGTTATATAAGGTAAACTAGCTCAGTAGAGGGCGCTGTGTCTGCTTGCAGCGTTTCCAGTATTGCGTCCTTGTTTGAAACTATGCCAGACATTGGCGCAGTGCATGGCAATAAATTTAGCTAAATTAAGTGTTAAATGGTTATCTTAACCAATATGCATTTGCATTAATCACTTCTCTCTGAAGCTGAAATGGAATAAGAGCAATGTCATGAATTTATATCCTTAGTTTAATTACACACACACAAATAATGTTCTCTGTAAAAAGACTTTATGAAAAAAATATTTCTGCAAAAAGAAGCAATTAAAATGATTACAGACTAATAATTTTGTTTAGTAAACCAATACAAGGCTTAATTAATTGACTATTAATAGCTAATTGGCTGTTTTTTCTTTGCCTGTAAATGTAAAAACAAAATTTTCAGCAACAAGGATTTTTCAGTACAGTACAGCTATATCACACCATTTCACACCATACACTCCATGGTCCAAAAGTCTATAGAGAAATCTTAAAAGAAGCAAAAACCTTATTCTTTATTTAAAACAAAAATGCAGCATCCATTACTTAGTAAAACAATATTTATAAAATGAAAGATGTAATCCATGAATATTGTTTAGACCTGGTACATTCTCCAGGATTATTCTTTGCATACTTCTTCTAATGAGTTGCTCTCATCTGCATTGCCATCAATATGCTGCAGCCCATACTGTGCTGGACACTGCTGTTGTGCAGGTGAACCTTATTTTTTAACCCCTTTTACATACATTGCCATTAAATCAATCAACACCTGCTTGGGCTATTGATTTAGTGGTAATGATGCTGCCCCGTCATTCTCTCTCTCTCTCTCTCTTTGCCTTGCACTTGTCCGTGTTTGAGTCATCTGCAGCCTTTGGATGCATTAAAAGGAATAAGCTATCTTTAATCTGGCTGTTCTCTCCTGAAGCCTGGGGCTAGCCTGGAGGATGGGCTCTTTCTTTCTCTCTCTCTCTCACTCTCCTCTCTATGCTGGGCCTGTGTCCTTCACTTACATTTAATCACTTGGATCCGTTCCATAATAGCAGCTACCTTTCATATACCCTTTACCCAACATGAACCCCACTCACAGCAGGAGAAGCAGGGGGAGTCATCGTCACATAAAAATAAGTCATTTACACCCGTGAAATTGCTTTATGGAAAAGTCCTTGCGGTCCATTGGGGTATTATCATGAAGACAAGCCTTTTATGAATGAGTGAGAAAGAAATGGGAAAGGACTGTTGGCTGGAGGCAGAGCTCCAGAGCTTCTGTTACTGGATTGGATGGTGTTTTGCATTGTTTATAGTGCTGTTCCCAGTTATACGGGACAAGCCCTTGGCATGACCTTACCCTGAGCAAAAGAAATAAGACATGTCATTCTTACGCTGATAAGGACTAGCATAAGTAAGACTTCACACAAAAATGAAAAGTGGGAAATATTTAAGTGGTGACAGTGGGATTTCCTGTGGTTAAGGCTATCCCTCTCTATGAAACCATGGCAATTGATCAATTCCCTTTAAACTTCAACTGCCCTTCTCAAATGTAAGTTGCTCTGGACAATGCTGTGAACGTTAGAGCGGAAAAGGCATTCATACTTTTTTTTTGCTTACATTTAACTAAATGAAATCATTAGCATCCATACACAGTTTTATGAGATATGGTTAAAGGAGCAATATGTGCAAATGTGCAACCAGTTTAGAAGGATAAAAATAAAGGCGCTGTGTCTTTAAACACGTACTAATTACTAATTACCCGTGACAAGACCTTCTAAATAGACGTTGTTACAGGACAGTAAACTGCTTTATGTCCGTTATAAATCTGGTAAAAATGGAAATTTCTTTGAACTTGGCTGTGTGTACCAGGTGTATTTTCTTCTGGGTAGCTGGAGACTGTCGAGTCTGTCTTTAAGCTCAATAAGCAGTGAAGGGAGTCTTTCATTAAAGTCAGTTTGAACTAGTCTACAGAGAGCAGCTCTATGAGTCTGCCTTCAGGCGCATAGCTCCACTCTCCTGGGGTTTTTGCACACTTTTTCGAGCTCTCTCTCCCTATCCCCCCGTCCGCTCTCTGCTGGTAAAAAAATACGCGCACACATACACAGCACAACAAACTGTGTATGAGTATGATGCATGGCTGTGTAGCAGAATGCCTTTTGTTAATTTATGGCATGTTGCTGCTGCTCCAAAGGTGTCACAGGTGAGGTCAGCTCTGTCACATTACATTTCTGCAGATAGGAAACATCTGCTCACATCACAAGCTTTTCAGAAAAGCTGCTGTTTACACACCAGTTCAAGCACATCGAGCAGCATTCGTTTTGTATTGGTAAAACACATGGAACGAGTGCAGTGAATGCAAAACCTTGCAGAGGTAATAAAATATGTAATCAATGAATAAACAATTTTGTTATCAGACCAAAAAGATGTCAGGGCATGCCTTTAGCAAGCTCTACAGCAGTGTTCCTTATTCCAAGTTTTAAAGGAACCAAAGCCCTGCGCTGTTTAATACACCCAGGACCCAGTAATAACATGTTAAGAATATGAGGAACAAGACTATAGTTATGCAGATTTACGATAATAAAAGTATGTAACAATAAAATAATGCTATAGATGGTACAACGTATAGTTCTTAAAACACTGACAAAACACTGTATAAATAACGCATAATTGTGGAAGGCACTTGAGAATAAAATGGAAAGTCGACAGTAACAGATCAGGAACACATATCTTGTCATATTGAAAATAGGCATTTCTGCTGGCAGATCAAAAAATACGTTCAGATGTATAAAATGGTTTGACATTATAACACATAACTGTGTTTTCTCTTTAATTTATATGTATCTCTGTAGGTATTTATTATTTTTTGACTGTTTCATCAGGGTATTTAGTTATTAAAACCAAATCTGTTTTATAAACCAAATCCATGTAATTCTTGTAACCTTGCATGAATTATGGCTAAGAATATAATCCAAATTAACCGTAAATAACAAACAAAATGTATAATCAACAAAGTTTGATAAGCTTGTCTCATTTGTTTGAGTTTACTTTTAGGATTTTTGCAAACAATTAAATAGTTTATTAAACAGAATGCACCAACTAACTGGCTTCGGGATAATATATCGTGGGTACTATTTATAAAGAGCTTCAATTTCTTGGGTGCTCACAGAATATATTTTTAACAAAACGTGTTTACTATGTTGCCAGTATTGCGATGTAATGCAGTTTAACTGAATATTTAGGCTAGCATGTGTTTGGTCGTGTGTGTGTGTGTGCGCGTATGTTTGATGCCTTGCTGAACAGGATGGGCAGAGGTTAGTGCAGACTGTCACATACTCTCATTTCCCTCACCCAGCTGATCTAATGGCCTCGGCTGACCTGATGTCACTCTCTGATTGGCAATCAGTAAAGCGGCTGCTGCACTGAGAATCGTTGCTGCTCCTTCAGCTTGATGAGCCCTTCATACGAAGTGCTGACAGTGATGATCATTGCCATGAACTGTTTCAAACTCAACTCAAATAGATGGTGAGGTTATGATGAGGATTCACTAAGAGAGGAGCAAATTTATTGCCAATTATACAGGGTTCATTTATTATTAATATATTTCGATCAAAAATGGCAAAAGAAACTTCTATTTTTTATTTATGAATTAATTCACTTTCTTTCTTATCCTCTTAATGCTGGTCAGGGTTGTAGGAAAACTGGTGCCTAGTTGGTAGCACAGGGTACAGGCCAAGAACAACCCTAGACAGGGCACCGATCCATTGGAGGGCACGTAGACATAAACAGGAGTCCATACTAACTGCTCCTCCACCATGCTGCCCTGTTGTAGACATACGCATGGAAAATTCATTTCTCAAAATGGACGTCAATTAAATGAATGAATGAATCAATGAACTCACTGGCAGCAGGTCAGCATGTACATTGAAAGGGGTGCTACGGTGCTAGGTAGCACTCACTGTTGTAGTGCTGGAGGTGACTCCCCCCATCTTGCCTTCCATTGCACTATGCACCGTCGCACCCTTGCGCTGAATAGGATCCACATCTCAATGTTCAAAACAGATATCTGCCTACCCTTCTGCCTTTCGATATCACTTCCTGAATGGCAAAACACCATATGAAACGCAATGTGAGAAATGAACGATCTACTTCGTGGCTCCCAGACTCCCAGACACCGAACCTCTCCATCCGCAGGTACTGACCATCTGACCCACACTACAAAGAATCTCTGTTTGAGGTTTTTTTATAACCTCATCACATCAACCACCAGACCTTACAGATTTCTTCTGCACAGCATCAGAAGAATATACCCTTTTGTGTCCAGAGAAGCTGTACAGGTCCTTGTAAAAGATTCCTTGCACTTCCACCTGCACACATATTCAGGTCTTCTGTTTCAGCACACATGGTGTATCCTGCTCTAAGATCAAGCCATGACCACAACACCAGATCTAGATAGGACCAGTGTCTCAGTGTCTGAGTAAAAGGACAAATATTAAAAAACAGATGTATATCAGTTAGAGGGGTAACTCTGTGGAATAGTTGTGATGTGGAGTTAAGAATGTGTGTAACTTTAAAAAATTGTTTACAATTTAGGGGATACGTTCTAATAAAACTGAGAAATGATCAATATTATGAAGACTATGTTTTCCTTTTGTTTTTGATATTTCTCATGTAATGTTTAAAACCAGAATTGAAATAAGCTATAGCTTCAGCCTACAATGTTTCAGCTACTTTTAGTAGGTTTTGATAATCAATTATGTTAATATTTATGATTTTATACTTTATCATTATGCGAATTATTATTGTAAAAATGCATTTATAGATGTATACTTTTTGCATAACCGAAAAAACCCAAAAAAAACACAAAATTGCAGATTAGCTAAATGTTGTCAAATTTCAATAAAATGTTGACTATTTTTAAGAGAATCAATAACACTCAAGAACACTGAATAAGTGCTGTACTGGATTTGATATATTTTCCAGTGTGCCACAATTACATTACATTACTTTCTGAGATTACACTTAAATTACACTTTGAGTCCTCCAAAGGTTTCTTCCTTATAATGTTTAGGGAGTTATTCCTTGCTTCTGTCACCCTAGGCTTGGAAGAGGTCTTATAGTTTAGAAGACAATCTAAAAGTGTAAAGATCCTTTGAGACAATATTCCATTGTAAAAAGCGCTTTGGAAATAAATCTGACTTGACTAATTTTATTCTGTGACTGTGTGTGATGTTGACAGAGAAGACACCTTTAGTCTATTGAACACAGCGCACAAACTATTACAGCATGCTGCATAAAATAGTTGCTTGCATAGAGCTTGTTACAGTGAAAAGGTCAATAAACGTATCGACTAATATTCAGAGCGTAGATATCGATATCATATTAAAAATAGAAATACATGGGAATGAGACATCACTACTAGAAACAGCTCATTTGTACATCAAACATCAACATTGCCTGACTAAGATCTGTTTCTGGTGTGTTTTCCATTTGATTGGTGTGCATCACCTTTGCTGAATGAGTCTAGTTGAACTCTACAGGATGTAAACACTTCAACACTGATTTTTGCAGTGGTAGTCAACTACAACAAGCATCTCCAATGTTAGCTTTGTGACTAACTATTTGTATTACTTTAACATTTCTTCTGATTGCTGTCATTTCAAAAACAAAGACAGCTGGAGATTTGAAGTATCGAGCCTCAATCGGTCCTCTAACTGTCTCATCAATGTAATCCAGACCTGAGCTGCACTCCTCTTTCCTTTTTCTCTGCTGGGTTTCAAATCAAGCCTTAATAGACTCAATCTGGCGACTTTTTAAGGCGAAGGGACAGTGGAATGTAGCGGTAATTGCACTCTAATTCAGTTGAACTTGCAATATCTAATCAGACAGCTCCAAATTCACCCAATAGCCCCAAGGACACTCGTCCTCCTCCACAAACACCTAATAAAGTGTGGGATTTATCCCCCACCCCCAGTCTTAGCCTTCACTACTTAAATAATGGCAAGCTGCCTGCTGCCGAGGCAAGCATGCATTTACTGTATGAAATGCTACGCTGCTCGCAATGACACTTTGAATCTTTGCCATGACGTGCAGGGGAGAGGAGAGTGAAGAAAAAAAGTGCCCTGCCAAAACACACTTAACAGATGATTTAGGATATTCAAAAAGCATGAGCGCTCCTCCAGACGGTCAGCGGCCCTCCTGCCGAGAATGATGAAAGCGCTCCAAAGGTTGAGGAGCCTTCAAAGAGTTTCCTGCAGGGTATTTGCCAAGTTGAACATGACATGGTGTAAAAAAAATGATCAAAATACACTAGTTGTATATAAAAAAGCGCAGTTTAACCCAAGAGGAGCATCGAAAAACTCCCACATGCAACGTTGCTGCTGATCTGCTTTTTTCAGCCGAGTTACATTTTCATGTTTATTAATAAATGTAATCCAATGAAAGTGAAGATTTATTATTGCTGACCATTTTTAAATAAAGAGCTGCTACACTGAGGCAGAATGGTGGCCCAAAGCTGATGCTCATTTATCTGCATGGGTGAACATATGTGTGTGCGTATGCGTATGCGTGTGTGCGCGTATATGGAAGGAGAGAGTGCTCTCATGCTCTGCAGCCATCTGCTCTATGATACTGTATGACTGAGTTTGGCTGTGGTGTTAAATGGTTAGAAAGCTGGGTAAAATAACACTTGTTTTAGTCATATTAACTGAGGAATTGCCTGAAATTTGTGGTCGACCCTTCATGTAGAACACGATTTTAGAACAAAGACCCAAATTACCTTCCCCCAAAATATAAAACAGTTGAAATATTCAAACAGTTCAAACATTTTTGCTATGTTATGATTCTAAAATGTGCAGTACTAGTCCTTAGTTTTTCAACGTATTAATATTATTAAATAGTTATATTACTAGGTAATATTTGAGAAGATTAAGACATGCAAGACGGCATAACCGCAACAAAATACAGATGCAGTGTCGATTCATATTTGAATAAGAATTTCTGTCATGTAAGACCTTTTGTTTTTTTTTTAAGTAAAGTGGCATTGTGCAGACAAGAATTATGCATTCATTATTGATTCATAACAGCAGATGGCACTAATTAAGCATATCCAAACAACGCTTCATTCTTAACAGAACATACATTTAGTTCATTACTCTGTTGAATTGCAATCAAGCCATGTCTTTCTGAGATTCTAAGATTTGTTCTAAAGACAGTATAGAGGGTTGAATTCATTGTCTAATTTTCTTGACAAGCAATGTATTACACTGCTTATGTTATACTGTTTTTCTTAATATAGAAAGTACAGTACTATACAACATATAGTATTGTGCAAAAGTCTTAGGCCACCATTAGATTATACACTGCACTACACTACACTATTTTTGTGAGCAGTATATATACCATTGTCTATGGTTCAAATTATTTCTCAAGCTCTTTATTAAAATACAGCCAGGAAATAGAGGAAATGTGTATGCAGTATAAAAGAAAACATAAAAACATAGCTTCCATACTACATTGACAAGTATTAGGTGAGTCAAAAGTAACAGGACACACTTTTATTTCAAAAACAAAATCAAAAATGACATATCTGAATATCCCAGCAAGTAATGGGACTATCTTTTAGGTTAGGTCTGAAACATGGCTGGCTTCTTGAAAGCACCATATTGGATCAAATCAAGTTTTTACCCAATAGGAAGGTGGTCATGCAGCGTATCAAAGAAGACTAGAGTTGTCTCAGAAATCGAATTTGTCTTAGATTTGCAAAATCTCTTGTGGTTCAAAAGTTATCAACACAAAAATTTCTAAAATTTTGTTATTCGACACAGGTAACTGGAACACCCAGACAGACCACCAGTTTCACACAGCACTGTTGCATCCCTCATAGCCAAATTCAACGATTCTGGGACTGTGAATGACAAGGCACATAGTGATCATCTGAAGACCTCTAAAGTTGAAAAAATGTCAACAATGGTTTTGGTAGCCTTTTCGAAATGTCCACGACACAGCACTTGACATGTCCTTGGACTTTTGACTCACCATGTATTTAGCATATGACAGCTTCATTGGGATCCCAGTTTGACCCTTCCAAATTGCTTGATCAGGAATGGTCCAAGAAACCACTTTTCAGAAAGGGTTCAGGGAGAAAAGGCTACAATATTCTAAAGCTAATAAAGATAGCAATTATGATCAGTTGAATTCTATTATGGAGTAAAAAAATTTGAGCTGAGACTTTTAGACCTAACTGTGACAATGTGTTTTTATACCATTTCTAAATCAACACATCTAATGGTGGCCTAAGACTCCTCCACACTACTGTATAATACTGTAATATAGTATATACTAGTTTTTAATGTTGTGTATTTTACCAAGCAAATTGATTTTCTTTAACAGTTTTAACCCTTGGACAGCACAGTGGCACAGTGGTTAGCACTCTCACCTCACAGGCCCAGAGATCTGTATTCCAGTCCCAGCTGCCTGTGTGGTTTGCATGTTCTCCCCTGTCACTTTCCTACAGATACTTCAGCTTCCTCCCACATTTATTAGACAGGTCATGTGCCTTGTCGGATTGGTGCCCCCATTACAGGTTGCTTCCAACCTTCCGCAATGCACTGTAGCTCTGACTGCTCTGCGACCATACATTTATTTTAAGAAGGAAGTGAGTGCTTTAACCCTGCTTATCCTGGTCGTTCATGACAGTCGTTCCTGTAAACCTCTTGTTGCTAATATAACAAAGCTAACCATCTCAGATGACATCTTGTCATGGTAGTTGGTTTCTAAATACATGCACAACAGTAAAAGAGTAGAAGTCAATTTTGTAGAATTCCTCAAATGCGTTCTTCTTTCTTGGAAAAAAAAGACTCCCATCGATTACCTCTATATATTTTGGATGTACATCCACATCACTTTTTTCCGAGCTTGTTACTCTGAAGTGTCATGGACATCTGAAGCTAATAACATGCCCACGAAACCATCTGAGCCGAAGGTGGCTTTGAGCAATCCTTGCTTTGCTCTAATAGAGCATATAAACACCAAAGGCATCGATACTGGCTCACTTCAAATCACATCATCGGAAAATATTTATAAATCACAGTTATGTTACAGTTACCAAGGCCTCTGGCACTTACAGTCTAAATGGCTATGCCGAATGCCCTCCACGTCCTCTGCGTGGATGAACTGATAACATCTCTTCCCTATGATGTCCACAGGTGTCAGGTCCATGTAGTCGCTAATTCTGGAAGAAAAGGAAATTGTTTTATGTGTATCAGTTGAATTTAGAGCATGTACGTGCTCTGTATGTTACAACCAATGAATAACACAAAGGATCACTTAGTAAAAAATGAAACAATATGGATATTTTAAACCTGATTTTTCTATGCATGGCCAAAGTTGATGCAGAAGTTGCTGAAGCCTAAGGAGATTAATATTGCTAGCAAACACCAAGGCTTTGCCATGTTTTAAAAAGAGCAACAAACTTGACTTGATGCCATAACCTTATGAATGTGTTAAGTGAAGGAAAGCTGCAAAACAAAATGCAGGCATTGGGGTGACTTTAAACCCTCAGACATAAATAAAACTAATAAGACATTTCACTTCAAGCCTGACCACATTAGGGTGTTCTTATTTTGCATAACAGAAACAGTTGCACATAGGTTTTGATAGTAAAGTCTTTCTGGACTGGATTTCAAAAGAAATGTACAAATGTGAAATACATGGATATTCGTTAAATTTGCTCGCTTGATCCCCCACTTCATTTTTTCTCATGTCATCTTGTGACTTTTAATCTCTGAACAGGACGAAGGTTGGTTACCTATTCTCACAGTAGACAATGTTTAGGTCCATGTTGACCCGCGTGACGAACATCTGGCAGTCGATGCGAACCTCGTTAATGGTGGGTGGAGGGAGAGCATGTGCAACCACCACCATCCCCATTATCTGATTGGGCACGGTGCGATTGTGCGTCAATGCCATCCTTATCCTCAGCCTTCCTGTGATGTGGATCACCTAAGAGAAGACACAAGAGTGCGTTTGTGCAGGGTATAGTCCACAGTTTGTTTCATTAATAATGCACACTCTTTCTAATATAGACATGTACTCAAAGAACAGCAGGGAACGCTTACTGTGCAATAAAGAAATGAAATTATGCTATGTAAGTACAGAATGCCTGACAAAGACAAAACCATATCAACCTACCAGCTGTTAAGGCTTTTCTTTTACCTCAGAGAACTGAGCAAACACATAGCCATGAAATATTAAGAAGCCCAGCGAGAATGACATGATTCTTTCTGAAATAATCAGAAATGAAAAAAAAATGCAAAGGCACTAATTACCTTTTCTCTAGCTTCAAACTTTAACAAAGCTTCAAAGTCTTTGTAGCCTCAATTCGCCCACAGAGGCCATTGACTAGATCAGCAACCCTGTACTTTTTGTTCCATCCATTTTAATCAGCTTGACAAACCCAAGAGGAATAGTTTTGTAGTTTTTCTAACTTCTGACACTGGCTTTTTACTGGTTCACCTTTGAGATGCCATTATCATCATTCACACAGACAGATTTGGCCCCTGAAGTAACTGCACACTTAGGCCGCGAGGGCTCTTTGATGCTTTGGGTTGCTCCGCAGGGGGAAAGACAAACCCAAGGACCCAGTGGCTGCCACTTCAATGGAAAAAAAAGAGCCTCTCTCAGTTTGGATTTGGAGTACAGCTTTATCACTCCAGAAATCAAATGCCATCACAAACTAGGGGGCAGTTATTAGAGTTTCTAACTTTCCAGGGTTATGTTATAATTAAGTTTGACTCAATTTGAAGCTTTTGAATTTTTATACATCTATTTTATTGACAAAACAGCTTGTGATGATGATGTCAGCAGTTGATATGCTGCAGTATATGCACAGCATTTGCTTTACACATCAATTATTTTTATCCTAAATAACCACATTTTGACTTGGGTCCAAACTGAACACGTATAAACCCAAGACCAAAGACAAGATGCTGATTTCCTGGTTTAGTTTTTCATAACATCTACATTTTATGTTTTATATGTCAACTGTATCACTTTGATAAAGTGAATGTAAAAATGAATAAAACACTATTACACAATTCTAAACCACACAACTGCTGTTTGTTGTTGGGGTGTAATTCTGTAAGGTCTCATCATACATCATAGTACAGCACACCTTTTAAAAATTAAGTTGAATGTATAAAGAACATATTAAACAAGGCAAACCTTTATGTGTTTTACATTCATAGCATCAGGACAGACAGACATATTGCTATGTCTGGCTGCTGCATATATAGGACACTATTTGTTTTCCTGCAGATAATAACATTACTTTGTGTATGTATTACTGTCGGTGGGGCTGATGCACAGTGACATTTTACATGTGATACTGTATTGGAAATATGTAATACATTCAGCTAAAATATGGTTTATGGTGAAACAGGATGAATGAACCAGAAACATCCTCTTTTTTAATATATTTTGTCGATTGTAGTATGGTGCAATATAGTGAAATTGTCAATCATTTTGTTATGAGCCATCTGAATAGTCGTTTATAAACAGCTCACGTGCATGCATAATGTAACATATACGAAAGCTGGTCTATGATGTCAGAATATTTACATTTTTGGATCTCAGTGCCAGTCTGGTGGTATGAGGTGGTATGGTGTATGGAAGATTCTTGGCAGAAACTGCACTGTGTACTGTTGTTAAGTTGGCCTGTATTTGTCTGGCATCAGTGTGGATGAAATAGAGACACTGGCAGATACAACGATACCTGACACAGCTGTTTCCAGCCTTAAATAAGACATCACAGTACAATGCCAGAGAAAGGAAATGTCTAATTAGGAGCTGCTATGAAACCAGCACGATGCTCTTCATAAACTGCTCAGCACTTCAGAGAGACGTGGCCACAAAACACACTCCTCTAAAACATGAAGACTCTCAATAAATAAACACACAAATGTATTAAATATATACAAAATGGAAATGATCCTTTTAGAAGCCCAAACCTAAGGGCATCAAAAAGTTAGTTTGAAAATACAACTTTTGAAGTAATTGACACAAAGAGAGTGTCGGAGCTGAATTGCTGCAGGACTGCTCTTGGCAAGAACATCATAAGCCCTGGCAAAACATTAAATATGCTCAGGCTGCTAAATGCAAACTGACACGGCAAGGGCTCACCACGGCCGTGGTGAGAGGCAGGCGCATAGCATATCTCAATTTAATACAAGCCAACATAACAAAGGGATCAATTTTTATAATTCATGGTTCAGCACACAATGCACTCTCCTCCTCCCCCTCCTCTCCCTCTCCCCCTCCTCTTCCCCCCACTGGTGAATATAGAAGAGGTATACATAAGAAATAAGATTCATCTGTTCCGAGGGATTCTCCAGAGTGCTTTTGAAATGTGATACAGCCCAAATAATGACGTGGAGCTTTTACATGAGTGCATTAAATGAGATGAATACTGAGATGTGGTGAAAAAAAGAGATGGGCTTAAGCTGGAGAGGAACTCACTTTGATTTGACCTCTAGAGTGGAGAGGGGATATAAGCAGCCATGATGCTTGTCGTGCCTCGCCTCTCTGCCTTCCATCTATCGCCTAACTTCGCTATGTCATATGCAATATGTAGTCCCTTTATTATGGAACAATGTTTGTTTTGACTTCTTGAAAATAAATGCAATACCATGTGTCCTTGTTTGGCTCCTAACATAGGAGAGGGTGAATATTCATGCAGCGATGTAGCGTCTTGCTTATTTGCATCAAATCTATGTCCAGACAGATGCTGGAGCCAAAGGGGTGGGGGTGGGGGTGTTGGGAGGAGAAACCCTGGCGGCAGACTGCTGTCTCTCTGTCTCTCATTTATAGGTACACAACTCAGTCTGGTTATAAAATAATACTTCTAAAAGGAAAATCTAAGCACCATCTTAGATCTAAGCAAATTCAGGGCATATTTACACACACTCACTCTTACTCACTCACACACTTAAGATACACTATTTGACCAAACACACAGCTTTGGAATGTGGGAGAAAATCAGAATACCAGGAGGAAACCCACAATGAATGAGAACATGCATCCACTGCGCAGATTACACAGACTATACAGAGTCAGGGCCAGGAATCAAACTGGGGGACTTGGGAGGTGTGAGGTGACAGAGCGACAGACACAGTACCACCACCAAATAACACAAAACAAACATTATGTCACAACCTCCACAGGGAACAAATGTAAATATGACATATACTGTATCTGCAAAATTTAACATGAACAAAAGTTCTGAGACCTTATCATAAACATTACTGGATGCACCGGAAATCTGTTGTGTTATATTTAAGGTTTATGCCAAAGGGGGCAGCACAGTGGCTCGTGGGTAGCACTGTCGCCTCACAGCAAGAAGGCCCTTGGTTACTCTAGTTTCTTCTCACAGCCCAAAGACATGCACTAGGTTAATTGATCACGCTAATCTGAGGGATTTGATCTGAGTGTAAATATGAGCAGTTTTGAAGTAACCTTGTGTATCAATACAACATTTTGTCTGTCCTTAAAATGGCCATTGATACATTTTCAATTAAATGAAACAAAAAATATCTATTAGAGTCAACAAAATTTGCTTTGATCGAGGGTGCCCGACCATAAGTGTAAGTCATTCAAGACAACTTGTATTAATGGAACCAAAGCATCTACTCTTCACATAACATGCTTTGTTTAAATCTGAAAGGAGGTATTTAAAATGAGCAATTCATTCAGCATTAATCCAGCATAAACTAAAAGACTGAACTTCGACTCCAACCAGCTACTGTGAGTAGTGAATAGTGTAAAATCCTTCAGCATATCCCAAAACAGCTCTAATCAAATAAGCCACAGAAGCTATCAGCGAAGCGAATGTAATATATTCAGCCAAACGGCCGCTACACACTGTATTACAACACACAGGGGAGCTGTGATTGAGTGCAGAGAGATTTAGCCGTTCTACTGCAGAGCTAGGAGGAGTCAGGACTCGTTGTTACCTTGTAGCCCGAGGACTTGATGTGTACGCCTCTCTTGGTCAGAGTGGACTTCATTCGGATGAAGAAAGAGCGCTCCAAAGTGTTATCTGGAGAGAGGTGATTCGGACTGCTGGATTCCACTGCAGGAGCAAACACAGGAGAAAAATAATTACTTTACAGAACTCCAGTACTGTTCTGATGGATAGGACGGGTTGAACGATGTGTCTGTCATGTCAAGGCAGATGCCTAATGGAAGAGCACTGATGAGAAAATACAATATGTCAGTAGAAGTTTGACAGTGTTTTAATTATGTTTTCTAAAATCCACAAGCTGCTCCTGCTGTGTTAATTACTTTACACTTTCACAGGAAGTCAACAACACATACGACATGACAAACATCTTTTACTGAGCTTGGGTGACACATTTATAAATGCCAAAATAAAGTCAAAATACAAATACTAAATATTACATAAATACAGAGACTATCCTGTCCATTCTCTCCGTTTTCCTCAACAAATATTTATCGTATGCCAACACAAATACGTTTATCCAGCACATGCAATGTGAACTGTCAGTCCTGACTGAAGGGCAGATGCTTAACTGATGGTTATTTTGTACCGCAGACATCGCGACAAGCTACACTCATCTGACATTTTATTAGGACGCCTCTTCAAGAGTTAGCACACATACCGGTATATAATATCCAGTCACATGGTAGAAACTCAATGCATTTAGACATATAGACATACTAAAGTTAAAACAGAGCATGGAAATGGGGAAGAATTGAAATGGGGATGTGATTTAAGTGACTTTGTACGTGGCATGGTAGTTATTGCTGGATGGGCTGGTCCAAGTGTTTCAGAAACTGCTAACCTGCTTTTTACATACAGCCATCTCTAGGAATGTTATTGTATCCATAATGTAATATGAAGAACGTTTCTGGCACCTTGGTGAATCATTGGCATACAAATGTTTTTTAAACCTGTCAAATCCTGCTAACCAAACCTTTCTGACAACCTTTTTGAAGTTCTGCTGTAAAACATATTTTATATTTTAACATTTTGATCTCTAACATATTATCCAAAATAGCACCTGGCACGTTGACAGTGATCCAAAGATTTTAGAAATCGAAATCTGTCCAGGATTTGACACCAGAGTAAATTGTGCCCTTTTTTTATTGTGTGCACACAAAACAAAAAACATTAACTAGGCTGGAGGAATGCACACATTTTTACACATTAGGAAAGAAGTGGAGAGACAAACTTCCAGCCAGTGCACAGATAACAGGTAGCAGAGCCATCACAGTATACTGTTTACATCACTGAAAGGAGATGGGGTTTTGAAAGTACTGGAATATTACCGAAATTGTATCATTAATAATGAATCAAAATAGTCTGCCACTAACTAAATATTCACTATCCAAAACAAAAGAATTGCTGATTTGTCTAATCGTCTAAACAGTTGAAAGTTTCTGGAAAATTACTGTGAGACTTGCCTACGAGAACAATGATTAACCCACAGCTTCCTTTAAATACATTCAAACTCCAAATGTACCTCGTCAGGGGACTGTTTGTTATAGCAAATATTTAAATAAAAGGCAAAATTTCACTGGGGAAATCTTTACATGGCTTCTGTATGTTCAATATCTCTGAATCTACTTTCAGTAAAGTGAGCATAATATGTCTTTCCATAGTCTGCTGTTGGCATTTGCCTCTCTGATGATCAGGTCTCCTTTATCACGGAACTTACTTCCCATCCAAATTAGCTGCCCAAAACAGCATGTGCAATCTATTAGATTAAATAAGCAATACTGCTCTTAATATGGAATCTTTACATGCAAATCAAGACCAAACTGCACAGTTTTAGTTGGGGACATTCTGCTTGGTAAAGCTGTGCATGCTTGGTTGACAGGTTGCAACTTCTTTAACCATCTGATTTAAGTAACCATTTGCACATTTTAACCTTGCCTTTTATTTAACATGTTATAATTAGGCACCATTACTAATCAAATTAACCACGACGCATTGGCTGAGGCTCATTTCTCTCAGATGAGGGCTAACAGTGTTAACAATGTGCAATTTACACCCAGTGAAATACAGTGCATGTCAGATAGGCAGAGAGCCGAGGAGACAGAAACACACTGCAGAACAAGCAGACATGAGAAGAAATGAGTTCTGCCGTCCTCTGTATGACAGACGTGTAGTGGCATAGCTTTAGAAAGAGACAGAGAAAGAATGCAGTTTTTATGTTTTTGTAAAGCAAAAAATAGGAGAGAGGAAATGCTGTGTTATTTTAACTCTATTATATAGCCTTGTTTCTCACTTTCAGAAAGAAGTGCCATCTCTTAAGCTACATTACCTCTGTTTCTGAGAGAAAGGGGATGCTCTGTCTCTCTCTCTCTCCTCTCTCTCTCTCACACACACACACACACACACACACACACACACACACACACACACACACACACACACACACGTGCACAATTGCACACGCACACATGCACACACTAATAAAGCGGCGTCTCTCTCTCTCCTTGTGAGGACATGAATTAATGCCATTTAAAATCTAACTAGTCCTTTATCACTCTGGGGAAAAGGCATAGCCATGTTATATTTAGTCATTTCATTTCTTCTGATTAAATATGAATTACTATGAATTTTTTCTCATCATCTAACACAGCAGAATACGCCAACTGCTTTTTAATACACTATATAGGCACAAACTTCAGCTCTAAGAGTTTAATTCTCCACTCTAATCCAATCACATCAACCTTATTTCTCTTATCAGAGATTCCCATTTTGAATTAAATGAGCTCATTAGTTTTAATCAAAGGCAGAGAGATCAAAACTTACACTTAAATGCTTTAGATCAGAGCTGTCAGTCAAGCGTAGAGTTCTATTTTACTAAAACACAAGATCAGAAGCCCTCAGAACTCTGCATTTTCATAAGGCAAGTAGCATACTTAGAAACAAACTGCATTCTTTTTTTTTTTGAGCGGGAGGTCATTTGTTACTTGACTTCTCTGAATGCTCACGGTAGATAATGGTTAGAATATGAATTATTCACTGTTTTTTTATGCAGTCACCTATAGCCAGTTCAAAACATTCAAAAAATGCCAGAAAGAAATATGAAGATGCATTTGAGTTGCAGATTAATCGATGTGTCCAGTGTGTATGTGCATATGCCCAGCCCAGTTGTGCATTGGAATTAAAGTCAGTTTATTCTAATGGAATAAAAACTTCAAAATAAAAGAAAGTTAACTCTAATAATTGCTAACTTGAAATTAGCACTCTTAACACTGTGTACGTGCTGCCCATTTTTTTTGTTTATCACTCTTCTATAAAATGCTCCAAATACTGTTACCACGAGGGTGGTATCTAATTAATTGAAAGGC